>JAAGKR010005014.1:0-28663 GCA_011419295.1 Clarias macrocephalus
AGTATTAAGTCTGTGATAAATTTTTTTATTACTTTATTTTAAACTGTGATAAGTTTTATCAGAGATCTACAAGGCTGCCTCAATCTGTTAGCCTGGGATCGATTGCTTTGGTCTTCTCTCACATATCCTGGGGAAATTCCAGTATTTTCCTCATTGCAGTAAACCTACTGTTGAGGAAACACCATATATCACTCTAGTGTTTATTTCTCCCCATTTTCTGAGGGGTGCAACACTCGCTCCCCCTTAAAAAAAAAAGGTTAACAGGGTTAAATTTGATTAAGAGAGAAGGCCTGAACCCAGGAGGCTTATTCATGCAGGAGGAACCTTCATCTCCTTGGAGATTGAGGGCAGCAGTGAAAGGTCTAGAACGGGAAATGATGGGGCGGAAAAAAAAGCAAAAAGTTTCTGTTTAGGCGAGACTCTACATTTATTTATTTATTTATTTGTTTTTTTTGTTTTTTTCAGTGAAATGCTCCAAAAAAGTTTGGAGCATAGTGTTAAAAAGAGAAAAAAAAAAAAAAAAACTTCCATAAGTGTGTATATTCATCCTCTATATTAAATATATCATATTATGTTTATAAACACATTTCTTCTTTATGTTTTATTACATTTTATACTGGTTGTGTTACAGTTTATACGATTCTAAATGAGATTTTAGTTTCTGTTGGTTTATTTACTAAAAATAAAAAGACTGTATATATTTTGATACATTTGCCAGTTGTATTTAAAGTGACACTCTACAGTGTCTGTGTGTAATAATAATATTAATAATAATAATAAGGACAGTGGGTCCTCGCTCCTGTAGGAGAATAATGATCCCATCTGTGGGTAATGATTAATTTTCGAGTCAAACCCGGATTTATGAATGAAGGCGTAAAAGCGATTGATGTTTACAGAAGACTTCAAGCACAGTGCGGTGATGAGACTCTGAGCCGCAGTAAAACAGGTGAACAGTGCAAACGTTTTAAAGGAGGCCGTTTGTCCGAGAATGACGATCCCGGCTGAGGTGGCTCGGAGTTCCCATGAACATTCAGCGAGTGGAACGTCTGGTCCTTGGAAATAAACAACTTGTAGATGAGACGTATCTGTCTGTGTGGACTGTACACACAATCATTCACCAACACCATGTGTACGTTACGGGGACTCGTCTGGGAGTTATTGCCACGTCCCCCTGTACAGTCCTGACCTCACTCCAGGCCATTTCCATATGATTGCGACTTTAAAGGATTTCCTGGGAGGCCAGCGTTTCAGACGTGAATCAGGCAGGCAGTCATGTCATGACTCTTGTGAACTGAGAAAACTTTCTACCTTGATGGTAACTAAGCACTAGTGAAACACTGGGATAAGTGCCTTAGTGCAGGAGTGATTATATAGAAACATTTACTCTCAGAACTGTGTTCTGTTATTCTGTGCAATCAAAGTCCCGGTTTGACTTGAACACCCACCCAAAACATACACACATGTCACAAAATATGTGTTTTTTAGAAATCATCAGCCATTTAATATCGTAAACAGCGAGTCTACTTCAAATTCACATGTTGTGACATGAAGCTAAACTTCTCTCAGTGTGTAACGCTCAACCCAATAACATTTAATTAGCAAGTGATACTAAGTGTAAACACAGTATAATTTAATCAGTATAGAGTCTCTTCTTGATAATTTACACCAATTGTTTATATTCCGATCTTATTTTTATTCTCTCTCTCTGTACTTCCATTGTTGATATGAAATACTTAACAGCTCCGTATGTGCTATCTAGTGAAATCATCAGCTTCATTAGGTAGCTTATGTTCAGTGTCCATGTTTCCCAGTTGCCTAGCAACAGAGTTCACATCACGCTTACCACTTAGAGGCAACGTAGCTAACTTTCGCCTTGATTTCATTTCATTTTAAACTAATAAGTCAAAAAAAAAAAAAAAAAACCCGAACAGCTACCGTTCAGGTGTTTGAGACATTTCTTAAAATGTGACCTTTTCAACACCGACGCCAGACTTCGTAGACCTGGATTCCAGCATGTAGCACAGAGCACAGAAATATCCATCATACAAATCCACCAGCGTCTGCTTTCTGCTTCAGTGGCTTTTAATCGGGTTGCTTACCGCCTTTCGGATGAAGACTGATGTGTTGAATTTAGCGCCGGGCCAAAATGAGGTCAAGCTTCATTTCAGTCCTAAATGAAATGCCCGGTCACACCATTCATCTTTTCTTCTCTTTTAATATTTATTTATTTATTTGTTTGTTTATTACCTTGCTTGAATGGAGTGATGTTGCACATGTGCCCCGCGTCTTATAGTCATGACTCGGCTTAGTGATGCCAGTCCGTCCGTCTGGCTGCTTTCTCAAGGTAGGCTGACTTTAGGGATGTAATGCATTCGTGATTCATTGCCGTGTAGACAGGAGTCCTTCAAGGTGTGCGAACACATCTTTGAAAGTCACAGAGCCGTATTTCTCCTCCTCAGCTCGTCAGTTTCACCACCAGGGGCCCAAACCTGGGCCGCGCGTATCCCTTAGACGTGTCACTTTAAACCATGGAAATAATCTAGTGGATATAAAGGAAGAGCGCTACACCTGTGAGATATCCTGCAGGTCTATTGTGTAATATAGAGTTGGAAAGACTCGTCTGACCTAGTAAACACAGGTAGACAGTTCGATGTAGTATGCAGACTTTTCAAAATATACAGTATCATAAACATGTATAAAGTATATAAGACATGTACATTTGCTTATTTATCTAGTTCATGTTTTCCAAGGTACTACATCATTCTTTGATAATGTGCATAGTTCAAATCTGGTTCAAATTTGCATTTTTTAACCTTTTTGCAGTGCTGTGAAAAAGTATGTGCCCCTTCCTGTTTCTTTATTTTTTTTATTACACAAAGATAAACACTAAATACAGTTTTTAAATGGATGGCACGGTTGTGTAGTGGTTAGCACAGTCGCCTTGCACCTCTAGGGTTCGTTTCCCAGCCAGGTTCGATTCCCGCCTCTATGTGCATAGGGTTTGCATGTTCCCCAGTGCTTGGTGGGTTTCCTCCCACAGTCCAAAAACATGCAGATTAGGCTAATTGGCGTTCCCAAATTGCCCGGAGTGTGTGTGCCCTGTGATGAATTCCTTAGGATAGGCGTGAATCATTAAATCATGAACTCATTCCTTGAAAAAAGCGCTACAAACCTGCCTGGTCCGTAAGTAAAAAAGTAATTGCCCCTAAAACTAATAACTGGCGGTGCCAACCTGTGCTGCCACAACTGCACTAAAGCGTTTGCGATACCTGGCAAAGAGTCTTTCATATCGCTGTGGAGGAATTTTGGCCCGCTCTTCTTTGCAGAACTGTTTCAGTTCAGCCACATTTCAGCCACAATCAGGAAGGGGCAAATACTTTTTCACAGCACTGTATAGTGGTACAAGTTTATTATAAGAATACGAAAGATAAAATCGACCTGTTCTTCTGAAATTCATATTTCTGCTCTCAAATGCCAAGCATAAAGTAGAACTCCGAGTGTGTGCGTCTTGTACTATTTTTGTATTTTTTCAAAATATTAGCACCCTCACTCTGTATTCGTCTCAAACCTTATTTATTTCACATCCAACAACATTATCCACAAAACCTTTCCTTGTGACAGATAGGTGTAATATAGCCTTGTCCTTCCTGTGTGTTATTTTTGAAGAAATACCGTCTGCACTCCCTGCAGGGAACCGACAAGATGTAATTCACTCATTTTTCTATTTTTCCAGCCTCTCATAATCTTCTCCTGGTGAATGCTTGTGATTTAAAGATGGACTGCTTATGTTGTTGCACAGAAATGTATATTGGAAAATGGATATTACGTTTAAATTGATTTTTATGCCGCGGCGCATTGGGTGTAACACATAATGAAAATAAGAACAAGCATTTCAGGCATGTGTGTGTGTGTGTGTGTTTACTCAGCTGTCCTGTTGTTATTCCGATCCAGTGTTTCGCTTGTCCATGCATAGTTCAATAACAGTTAGTTCACAGGTGAGAAAATGAGTCTGCACTTTGTTGTGCTCTGATTCTCCTGGTTGCTTGCTTGAATGTCTGCTTCATTCCTTTACCAGTTCAGCACAGTTATAAGATGACCTGTGTGTGTGTGTGTGTGTGTGTGTGTGTGTGTGTGTGGGTTTGTGAGCGGGGGGTTATATGAGGAACGGTCCACATCATTTTAAAGATATAGCAATAATAATCAAATAATGGGATTTAAAGCACCTGGATGACATTTTAGCCCATAAATGTAGCAAAATCTACAGTATATATTATTTCATATTATAAGATTACAATGAATCAAATATTGAGTTATAAAATCTTTTCTTCTACTTTTAAGCTTTATTTTTTTTAACAAGCTACTTTTTAAATAAAAAGCAATTCTTGAAATTGACAAAATATAGCAATAGCATAAGCTTATATATATTACAAATATGAACATAGAAATAGACTTAATGATCCTATATTGAAGCAATGTTACTCTCAAGGTCGTTCTGTTGTACTGAATATTAGCAAGGCTGATGCGGTTGTAGGCACAAGGTTGTGCTGATAATAGTTGCAACAGCACAACCTTGAGAGCGATATTGCTTATATGCTAAAGTTCTGTAAATTCCATTTTTTTTTACCAACAGATTATGATTTGTTTGTTAATTTAACCAGTTCTTTCGCTCCGCCAACGCATGTCCTTGAGTGACCTGGCGACACTAAGTAACCGCGACAGGCAATTAGCGACAGTTAGCATGCGACATTTGGTGAGTTTTAAATTCTTACCAGTACTGTGTAGCCAAAAGGTGAGGAGGAAAAACCATGGAGGTGGTGGACAGTCTGAGTAACTTACGAGATTGACTTTATAATTCCGCTTTAGAATATGAGCTCTGATAGCCTCTGAGTTCCGAGGTTGAATCCCAAATAGCGCTAAAGGGGAAATCTAGCGCACTTTGTAGGGTGTACAATCCCTTGTTCCTTGTTTTTTGGCAGGCAGCTGCTCTCTCCTCTATCCAGTACTGAGTCTGGTACTGACTCCCCCTTGCTGCGACTGTCAGTAAGTGTAATCAATGATTGTAGAACACCGGTGATGTAGAGTGATTCATATAGTTAAACATCTCAGAGCTCTGTATCACTACTTGTGGAATGACTCTCGTCCAATCAAACTGCTCAGTCGGTTTTATTGTAACCTTATAATAATGCATTTGACTAGATTGAAGAAATTGTCAAGTGTACTGCTTAAGAATACAATAAAGTGCACTAGATCTACTAATATGCACAAAATGTTATTCACCGCTTTTATTCCTGTTAAAAGGGTTACCCACCTCCTCCGATTAGACAGAAATTCCATTTGGATTCGTCTCACACATGAACACTTCTAGAGCAACTGAGCTCTTACTAATGGGTTATTAGGCTGCAGGTCATGTAAAGAAAATGCCTTTTTATTCAGGCCACTGTCTGGACACTGCTCTCCTAATCAGGGGTCAGTGCTGATGATGTAATCGCTGACCTTTGTGGGTGTGTTGCTGAAATATTTTTTCATCTGGATGATAATCACGAGAGATGGACACTAGGTTCATAGTCTGAGAATTTGGCTTTAATAATAAAAAGCCCACTACACATTTCCTTTATTGGCTTGCAACTGGGTCATTCAAGTGGAATTAGCTGCTTTTTAATGACCTGTTTTTGTTCACTTGTGCTCTCATGTCGTCTCTTCATGTCAAAGAAAGTCAGATCAAGCTGGAGATGTGAGAAATATTTGTGCTTTTTTGCTGATTTCTTGCTCATTTCTACTTTTAGTCTTCTGTTCTCCAAACTGACTCTCTCTCTCTCTCTCTCTCTCTGTCTCTCCTCTCCATGTATTTTTTATGAAACTGAGAACTAAAATGTCAACACGAAACACGATGCAGCTGTGATAATTAGGAAGAAACAGTGGAACTGAAATGGAATTTCTATCCTCATTAAAAGTTAGCAAAGTCTTCTGTGCTGTTTTGTTTTATCTGAATATTTGCTCTATTATCCATGCGTACAGGCATATTATACTATAATATAATAACAAACAGAAATATTCATCAAGCAATAACACTCAACGTTAACCATCAATATTCTCTATCAAATGCAAACACTTACCATCAAACCCCAACATTTACTTTCAAACACCAACAACCAGGAACAAACACCAGCTTTCTCAAACACCACCATTACCTATTGTACACAAACATCAAACACCAACATCCAGGTACAACCATATATATTCTTCATCAAACAAATTAAAAAAAAAAAAAACAACAACAAAAAAACAGCATTTGCCATTATACAGTACATCAGCATTCACCATGAAAACCAGTCACCAAGGTTCTTCACCAGACACCATCATTTAATATAAAACACCAACGATCACCATCGAACACAAAAATTAATGATCAGAACCCCAAAATCTCTTCCATCAAAAAACAACCTTCACCATGAAATACCATCAAACAGCATTTATGATCAGACACCAAGGTTGACCATCAGACACTAAGATCCACCATCAGGCATAGAGATTCACAGAGACCAATATGCAACATCAAACACAAGCATTCAGAAACCAACATTCACTAGACATCAGCATTCATCCACAGAAACCATCATTCACCATCAGACACCAACATTTAACATCAAACACCAAGATTCACCATCAAACATTAGCATTCACCATCAGACAACAACATTTTAACATCAAACACCAAGATTCACCATCAAACATTAGCATTCACCATCAGACAACAACATTTATCAGACATCAGCATTCACCAAAATTCACCATCAGACACCATTATTTAGCACAAAACACCAAAATTCACCATCAGACACCATTATTTAGCACAAAACACCAAAATTCACCATCAGACACCATTATTTAACACAAAACACCAAAATTCACCATCAGACACCATTATTTAACACAAAACACCAAAATTCACCATCAGACACCATTATTTAACACAAAACACCAAAATTCACCATCAGACACCATTATTTAGCACAAAACACCAAAATTCACCATCAGACACCGTTATTTAACACAAAGCACCAAAATTCACCATCAGACACCATTATTTAGCACAAAGCACCAAAATTCCCTATCACACCATAATACATACAGTCCATACAAAAGTTTAGGCACCCGTTGATTTTTTAGTTTGATTTTTTAATTGAAAAGATTTTAACACAGTCTCTCTTGGAAATGGAAAAATGCACAATATTTTCAGCAAACACTGATGCATAGTTACATCTTATGCCATGAATTGAACAAAAAAAATGATGTATGGTATTATAAACAATATTATACTGTTATTTATCAAGGGGTGCCTAAACTTTTGCATAAGACTGTACACTCTATCAAAGACCACCAACCTTTAGCGCATTCCATCTTTCCAATGTATCATTTGACCTTCTCATTATCATGTAAAACAACTAAAACCCAAATGATTCAATTTCCTACAGCTCAGAGTCTGTTTGGTTTCATGATTGCTGCAGCAGAATGGGCGTGGTCGAGTATTAACTGTGGACAGGGAGTAGAGGTGAGTTCAACCAGGAGGTAATGTTTGAATGTTCTCACCTGTGTGTTATTACCAGCAGCCTACATACAGTATACACTGTAACTGAGTGGGTGGAACTGAAGAAATACACACTCTACTTAGAACTTGAACTTAAACTTAGTCCCAAAAGACTGGAGTGGATGAGAAGCACACAGAAAAGTCATTGCACTATATGAAAGTGTAATGAAACTGAAAAGAAGCAAAACCAAAACAAACATAAAGCTCCATAAAAGTTGCGTTCAGAATGCTCCCACACACACACACACACACACACACACACACACACACACACACACACACACACACACACACCAGGGTCTACATTGGGAACTCTTGAGAAAACATTTCTTTCTGTTATACACATAATATTTGCATATGTATAATGGATTAATTTAAGTAATTCCTTGGACACATGTTGGTTTTCTGTCTTCATAAAACAGCAGAATGAACATTAGTCAGTGGTTTATCTCATCATGGGATTTAGGAAGGGGTTTATTGAATCTTAAAACTTGATGATCTCCAGCAACTCTCTTTTCAGAGCAAAGCGATTCAAAATGACACCATTCAACTGTTGCTGCAGTTCAGATATTAGATCTGCATTCCCCTCACGGGGAATTATTCCAGCAGATGGAGCACGTCTAATTACATTTTATGATTTATGTGATCATTTGCGTGGCATCCAGGGAACGATCGCTGGGAATACTGATTCAATAATTTCTCGATCTAAAGCAGGAAATTAATAACGGCCTTGAGAATCTCTGCGTATCAGGCAATAAAATGTTAAACCCCGGAGGTTAATGCGGTGTTTACATCTTTATGATTGTTCTTTGCAGGCTTACTTATTTGGAAATGAAACAAATATGCAAATTAGAGATTGTATTTAGAGTGGAGTTATTATAGCAAACCCATAGATCTTATTTCAATCGCAACAACAACTTTATCCTCAAGTTTCATAATGAGATTTTGAAAGTTTTGCTAATAAGTCAAACTTGCGTATTAGAAACAAAAGCTGGGTAAAAAAAATATTGTTTTCGATGTGGCTTTGTCAACTTCCTATTCTGTATTAAGCAATACTTCATCAGTTTAAGTCACAAGGCTGAAAGGATTAATTATGATCGGTTGCATCGGTATCTGACATAATAACACGCTTAATACGACAGAATTTGTTTCGGAATTTATTCCAATAAATACTTAATTTTACACGACAGCCAATCATTTTATTCTTCTGTCTAGTTTATTAGCTAATTAACAAAACTCTAACCCCAGATAACATAAAATTATTCTCAGCTATTATGCTGTTTTTTTCAGCTGTGCCTCTATCACACTTGTCTGCTTGTGCTGCATTGATATTGACTATTCATAATTAAACACTAAGATTTGCAAACACCTACCTGCTACATCAAACATCAACATTCATAATGAAACTGTTAAATCCCCAACATTCTATCCAATGACAGAAACTACAAAGCACTTTTTGTAGGTCGTCTGGATAAGAGCGTCTAGAAATTGCCTAAATGTAAATATCATTTAAATGTAAGCACACACTGACAAATTCCAGCATTTAATATTAAACACCAGTGTTTAAAGCCTTTTCATTCAAGTTTACACGTTTCTTCTCAAATACCAACGTTCACAAGCACACACCAACAGACACCATCAAACCTCATCATTCACTATCAAACAACAACATTGACAAACAGCACTCTCTATTAAAGCATCAACACCCACTTCTCAAGAATCAACAGTGATTAAGAATCACTAACATTCTTCTTAAAACACTCAGCATCAACACCACCATTCTCTGTCAAATACCAACCTTTACTGCCAAACACCATTCTCATGCATCAGCAGTCACCATGAAATCAAACACCGGCATTTATTAACAAACACCAGCATTTACTATCAAACACTAACACTTACCTCAACTTTATCAAGAATCAACATTACTATCAATCTCCAGACATTTAAGAAACACCAACATTTACTTCATGACCCAACTATATCAAACATCAACAATACTATCAATCCCCAGAAATTTACCATCAAACCCCAACATTTACTAATTTTTTTTATTTAGTAACAAATACATTAAACAAAACATTTTCAGAAACAGACCCTAACCTTTAGTACACATTTACATATATTGTTAGTTACAATATATGTTTATTCAGACCCCATTCTGCTCAGTATTGGTCTGTTTATTCACTGACAGATTGAACAAGCTGTTTCATAGGAGGGAGGCTTGTAGCAGTCGGACCGGGGTGTCATGTGTTGCTGTATGGAAGTAAAAAAGGTCCACTGGAACAGGTCCTTACCGAAATTTGCTGAGGGTCCAAGGATGATTAGAATCGGTTCTGACCACTAATATTTGACATCAAAAATTGGTGGTAAGAACCATCAAATACCAACCTTTACTGTCAAAACACTTTGACATTTACACTGAAACCATTTAAATCAAACACCAACATGTAATACTAAACATCTATCAATCCCCAATATTTACTATGAAACACCAACATCTTACATCTTACCCTCAACCCCCAGCACACACACACTGTCAAGTGATTAACTTTCACCAAAAAGTGTAAGTGAAATCCGCCATGAAACGAACTGTCACACTTTTTCAAAAACAAAAACGCAAGATGATTCATCAGTTGATGATAATGATTCAGACAGCTCACAGCTATCTACGCATACACACAGATGGTTCTCTCTGTTGGTTGTTAATGATTGGATTGAAAAGTTGAAAGGCCAGACGCAAAGTTTTGAATAATATGGATGTGGATGATGATGTCAGAGATCTTAAGGAAAAAACACACCAATTTCAAGCTGACCTTTCTTACTAAGACTGTTCTGCCTTGATGAGAAATATCCCCATGTAGTATTGCTCATTGTTTACAATACCAAAATACGAAGGGCTGAGAGCACTGGGTCGAGCTTTTATTTATCACGATTACTGGTTAACGCTGAAAAATGATTTTGTAGCGCTGGTAACTGAAGCCAGATCCTGAAACACTTGTCTTCTGCTCGCCCTCGGCTGTTTTTCATAAAAGCTACAAGCGCTTTGAGGTTTGCCGTCCCTACATTGATTTTGATCTGTTGTAGATTGTCTGGTTCACTCACTAGCTTTCTTCTCTTTTCTAACAAATCTGTGAAATCATGTGTGCGCGCACACACACACACACACACACACACACACACACACACACACACACACACACACACACACACACACACACACACACAGACAGACACACGCACAAGTCTTAGAAGAAAGACACCCTGTTTGAAGCCTATGATGTTGGAAAGGTGTGACAAGAAGTAGGTCTGAATGTGAGAATTCACACAGCTTTTGTGTATGACAGACAGACAGACAGACAGACAGACAGAACGGTCTTTATGACACAGCTTTGTTGTTTTTCTGTCTGCTGTCAAAGATTTATATTTAGTTCATGTTCTGTGATTGACTTGTCAAGAAAATTAGACTTTTTTGTTTGAACACCTTTGATTTATTGGTTGGCAGATTTTTAAGGTAATGTTGCTCTTGTTGAAACACCATGCCGTGTAAAGTACATGGTAAACGTGTTGAGTGAAAGCTAACCTAAGCCATCCTACGAAAGTGAAAGCTAACTTCCACCTGTTAACTAAAAGTTTTTTTTTTTTAAGCAGCACTGTTCCAACATACGTTGATCTCAGCCTCATTAAAAAAGGTTACAAAAGTTTGTTTCTAAAATGATATTTGTATAAATCACTGACACATAGTAACATTCCTCTATTCATCTAGGTTAGCTATTTCACCTTATACATACAGTACAATTTAATTACAGCCACAATTTCTAATTTTCTGCTGTAGTCAAATCACACTAGTATAAAATATTCTAGTGGTTTCCATTTGAGCACCCCAAAAACAACAACATGTTGAAGATCAAAGGCTTACTACTTAAACACGCTTTCAACTACAGTCATAAACCCTTAGAGGTTTCCTGTCCACTTTTTAGCTCAAACTAGTGTAAATACAGTACGTACAGACAAAGCCTTCTTTTGTTTATATAGATGTCAGTTTAATGTAATAGAATGGCAGATGCAAAATCACACACATCTCAACACAGCCTTATGTTTTGGAAATTTCTCTTTATTGGCAAAAAAGATAGCCATGTCACGAATAATTTAAGTTTTCATTATTTCTTATGGGAAAATTCAATTTGGATTACAAGTGTTTTGGAATACGAGCCCACTTCCAGAACTAATTATGCTAATTATGCTTGTTTTTTTGGACCATATTTTGCTTTGATTACAGCATCATTTTGTTAATCGTATACGATTCAACAACATTTATTTCTATCCATTAATTTCTCTCCAATATCTTGCATTGATGATGTGTGAGTCTGAATGCTGCATAAAGTCTTTTCCTGCACATCTCAAAGATTCTTAATGTGGTTAAGGTCTGGACACTGTGGTGGCCAATCCATGTGTGAAAATGATTCCTTAATGCTCTCAGAACCACTTTTTCACAATTTTGAGCCCGTCTTCTTGGAATATGCCTGTGCCATCAGGGTAGAAAAAAAAATCCATTCATGGAAAAACCCGTTCATTCAATACATGCAGGTCATCAGCTTACTTAATTTTTTTGAACACATAACTTTGCTGAGCCTATACTGTACCTGACCAACAGAACCAACCCCAGATCATATCACTGCCTCCTCAGACTTGTATGGTATGCAACATGTATGATGGGTGCATCACTCTATCTGCCTCTCTTCTTACCCTAATTCGCTCATGACTCTGGAACAGGGTAAATCTTGACTCAGACCACATGACCTTTTCCCAATGCTCCACGCACCCTTCTTTATGCTCTGTAGTAAACCAAAGCCTTTTTTCCACTTAGCCTCACTGATAAATGGTTTTCTTAAGGCTACACAGCTGTTTATTCCGAATCCCTTGAGTTCTCCTTGCACTCCATTCGCAGGTAATGGTAGCCCGCAGACGTCAGGATCCGCACGCGGGCGGAGCCTCAGGTAACCTCTAGTGTATATATATATACATTTGTTAATATTAACACCTGCTAAATACTTTTAACATCTCTAAGAATCAGATTGTGACAAAACATTAATACCCAGTTAATAGTAGAACACCCCTCATCACCAGTAGGTGAACTGAACACTCAGGTCTGGGATCCTTTTTCACATTTTCAGCTTTAGCGGATGATGATCGTGAGTGTGTGAAGTGTGATTGCTGTAAGGAGGAGAAGGAATAGAGGAGGGGTTAGGAATAAAATAGGAGAAGAAGGGTAAAATCCAGCTCCATCTCATAAAGTAAAATGATTTAGGCTTCATTTGTTCCTGCAGCATCCAGCTAACAGGCTGCGGGGGAAACGACGCGCCCCATGTTTTTGCCATCTGCTCCTGTACTGTAGTAAACATACGGAAATATGGTATAACAAACTGACTTAATCAAAAACAACAAAATCCTTTAACATAAATGTAAAGAACGGAAAGACAACCGGAAGCATGATGAGGCGGATGAAGCATTGAGAAAGTGTTAACATGAAATTAGCATTATTTCTGCATATTGTGTAATATACAGTATATCATACACCAACAAAATTGAACTATACATGAACTAGAGCAAGACTATAATATGTAAGCTTAATTAAGCAATACATAAATACAACTTCACAATAACAACTTTACATCCATACTACAGGGTGGGCCATTTATATGGATACACCTTAATAAAATGGGAATGGTTGGTGATCTTAATGTCCTGTTTGTGGCACATTAGTATATGTGAGGGGGCAAACTTTTCAAGATGGGTGGTGACCATGGTGGCCATTTGGAAGTCGGCCATCTTGGATCCAAATTTTGTTTTTTCAATAGGAAGAGGGTCATGTGACACATCAAACTAAGATCGGGATCAGATCGGGAGACCTTGGGAGCCATTCAACTGGTCTGACACTAACCCACGTTGGATAGATCCCTCCAAGACTGTTGGAATAAAAAAAGTGATGGTATGGTGTGGTATATGGGGTACAAAGATAGTGGGGCCATTCTTCATCAATGGAAACCTCAAGGCCACTGGATATTTGAAATGGCTACATGATGATGTGTTTCCCTCTTTATGCACTGAAGCTGGCACGTTCCCTGAGTTTTTCCAGCAAGATGGTGCACCACCACATTATGGATGTCAGGTCCGAGCATTCCTAGATGAACAGTTTCCTGAAAAGTGGATTTGTCGTCGTGGGCCAGTTGAATGGCCCCCAAGGTCTCCCGATTTAACCCCCTTAGACTTTTATCTTTGGGGTCATCTGAAGGCAATTGTCTATGGTGTGAAGATACGAGATGTGCAGCACCTGAAACTACGGATACTGGAAGCCTGTGCTGGCATTTCTCCTGCGGTGTTGCTATCAGAGTGTGAAGAGTGGGAGAAGAGGGTTGCATTGATAATCCATCACAATGGGCAGCACATTGAACACATTTTATAAGTGGTCAGAAACTTGTAAATAACTCATGAAAGAATAAAGTTACGTTTTTTCAGCTGGCAAGCACACCATTGTTTTTCTTGTGAAATTCCCAATAAGTTTGATGTGTCACATGACCCTCTTCCTACTGAAAAAACAAAAGTTGGATCCAAGATGGCCGACTTCAAAATGGCCACCATGGTCACCACCCATATTGAAAAGTTTGCCCCCTCACATATACTAATGTGCCACAAACAGGACGTTAATATCACCAACCATTCCCATTTTATTAAGGTGTATCCATAGAAATGGCCCACCCAATAACCAAACCATACTACATATTATGAACAAATCTGGAGTATGAATGATGATAATTTATGCTACCACAATAAATATATAATCTAAAATGTGCATGAGCAAAACTTTACTATGCATTTAGAAACCTTTCCTAGACATTAAGAACTCAATACTATTTATACCAAATTTGTACATATTGTTAATTTTTACTATACCAGCACTAGGTGTATCATGCCTTACACTGATGGGCACTGCATTAGCCAACAAGCTGTAGAGAAAAATGATAAGCACAGTGAGGGTCCCCCCCCCCCAAAAAAGGTAAATATACTAAGACATAATCAGAGAAACAACAAAATCAACAGAAGAGACGGTTTTCAGCTGGCAGCTTGTGATAATGCAGGCGACATGCAGAGGAGCTCACACACAGCATGGCCGGGGCGGTGTACTGTGAGGAGTCTGCTCATACTGTCGTCACTTTAATCATCTCTACATTCATCACATCCCTCCATCCTGATCTCCTCATTCGACACAAACGCACGAGGAAGGATCAATACTGCGTATACACTTACAAATACAGAACACACATACAGAACAACACCTGGGATACCTTTTTCCGCATTCACTGTTTTTGGATGACAGGCTAGTCAACTTCTAGTAAACTTCTAAATATTCTGCAATTCCTTGATCCAGATCTTTCAAATTGTTAGGCGTTCTCCTTTTTTTCATCATTCCAATTTACTTTAAGGCTCACTAATAAAACACCATCAAAACATGAGTTCATGAATCAAAACTTATTACTCACTCACTCATCATCTGTAGCGCTTAATCCTGTATTCAGGGTCACGGGGGTCTGGAGCCTATCCCAGGAGATTTAGGGCACAAGGCGGGGCACAGCCTGGACGGGGCGCCAATACATCGCAGGGCACACACGCATACACACATTCACCACTATGGCCAATTTGGGAACGCCAATTAACCTACATGTCTTTGGACTGTGGGAGGATACCGGAGTACCCAAGGTAACCCACCAAGCACGGGGAGAACATGCAAACTCCATGCACATGGAGACGGGAATTGAAACTGGACGGGAATCGAACCCAGACCCTGGAGGTGCAAGGCGACAGTGCTAACCACTACACCACTGTGCCGCCCCGAAACTTATTAATGAGACTAAGTTGCATATTTACAATGCCACAAATGGCATAAAGCCTCAGGCTGGATTTTCCATTGTGGTAAAACTGTGGTAAGACGATGGAGTTACAAAATTCACACTGATTTAACCAAACAGTTCTCCTAAGATCATTGTGAATTTCTGCTCTTTAAAACTATTTGTGTATGCACAAAATATTCTATAACCATCTGTAATAATTGTTACTTTTTTTAGGGGGGGGAGGGGAGGATGCCCAAATGGACTTATCTTGTTTTGCAATCAAACTGCTCAAATATATTATTATCTTGAATCAAGCCCCAGTCCCAGGTGAAGATGAGCATCACCACAGCATGATGGTGCCACTACCATTCTTCATCATGAGTATAGTGTTCTTTGGTGTTCTTTTGCTGTCTTGCTTTTATATATATGTTTTATATAATTATGCCAAAAAAGGTCTACTTGGGTCCGACCACAGCATAGATCACAGCATGTGTCACATGGTTTGTGGTATTGAGGGCTTCCTTAACGCCAATCAGAAATGTGAAGAAATTTTTAGATACAAGAGACTGTTGAAAGGAGACAGCAGTACTTGCCAGCTTTTCCTGCAGCTCATTTAGTGCTGTAGGTCTCTTGGCAGCCTCAGTGATAGGTTTTCTTCTTGTCCCTTTGGAGGAACATCCTGTTCTTGGTAAATGTCACTGTAGTGGCCCATTTCCTCCACTTGTTGACAATGGCCTTCATGGTGTTCCATGGTACATCTGGTGTTTAGGTGATGATTTTATAGCACTTTCTATTCCTGTCTACCTGTAATCATCTATTTTTCCATTTGCCTTGTTATCACCTATAAATGTAACTGTACACTGTTTTTTTTTAGTTTCATTTATACTGTAGCTTCTAAACTTGTTCATATTAATTCTTGTGCACTTATATTTCAGATGACATTTTTATAAAAAGTTATGTTCCATTTTTTTTCACCTTTTATATTAATTGTACTGTATATCTATATACAATATTATGTATATAGGCAGCATGATGGCTTAGTGGTTAGCACTGTCACCTTGCAACCGCAGGGTCGGAGATCAATTTCATGTGCATGGAGTGTGCGTGTTCTCCCCGTGCTTGGTGGGTTACCAAAAAAATATACCGTGATGTCACAGCTCCAGAATGCAATGCCTTTTTTTTTTTTTTTTTTTTTTTTGTCATACTGCCTGGAAGCGTTCACAGGTGCACAGGTGCATAGAGATCGCAGTAATAGTTTTACAATTCCCTACACCTGTTTTGGTACAGGGATGTTCAAGGATGGCAGAACGTTGTATAAGCTTCCTGCTGATGAACAGCGGAGGAATGTGTGATTAGTAGTGATTTAGTGTCAGACATGGAATATAATGGCTCCTTTACTGTGATCCTCTTCATATCGGGTAAAGACAATAAGTATAAATAGTAATACCGGTTAAAGGAAATAGTATCCAATGGAGGTTCTGTCAACTTATATTCTTAAATAACAAGTAACCTCTATGGTTATGAGCATTGTAATAGATGATACTCACCTTTTATATGGTTTAATAGTGTTGTGGATGTGCACCTAATGAGTGATCTGAGTTTCAGTAAGTGATGAAAAGGATAAAGAGTGTAGAAAGGTGAGCTGCAAGAGAGAGAGAAAGAGAGAGAGAGAAAGAGAGAGAGAGAGAGAGAGAGAGAGAGAGAGAGAGAGAGACTATAGATATTCCTATTCAAATAAAATGATTGAGAAGTGGTGCAGGAAAATAAAATGCTGGTAAAATTTTCCCCCAAGCCTGTGTCTCGTCTCATTTCCACGTAGATTATAATACAAGGGGTTATATACCCGATAATCAAATAAAAGAGCTGCGATTGTAATATTATAATATAACTTACATTTTAATGTGCTTATTTTATATGGAGATGTGTGATCAGTATTACATCCAGGCATCTACGTCTGCTTACTCTGGCAGTCAGGACTGATATGTCTACTGTCCACATCATTAGTAGCACAGCGGGAGCAATAGAGGGGTCCAATCCAGTATGAGGAGAGAAATTAATTTCAACATATCAGCTTATACGTTGTGAAATTGGTGAATAGTTGATAGTTAATGTTCACAGTTGCCAGTTTGAGCCATAACATTATAACCACCTGCCTAATATTGAGTAGGTCCCCCTTTTGCCACCATAACAATGATTCATTGTGTGTTCTGACACCTTTGTATTGGAACCAGCATTAACCTTTTTCATCAATTTAAACTACAATAGCTCTTCTTTTACATCAGAGCTACATGGGCCAGTCTTCGCTCCCCATGTGCACCAGTAAGCCTTGGTGCCACCAGTAAGCCACCCATGACCCTGTCACCAGTCACCTTTTGCTAGGTCCTGATCACTGCAGATCAGGAACATCACACAAGAGCTGAAGTTTTGGGGTTGCTCCGACTCTGTCCTTCTGTCCTCCAGCCGTCACAATTTTTCCCTTATCAAAGTCCCCCAAATTCTTCTGCTTCTGCGTCCAACACATCAGAAAAAAAGGTTCACCTGCTGTCTAATATATCTCACCCACTTCCAGCCGCCATGGTAATGAGATATTGTAACTGTAGCTACTGTGAGAAGGGCCAAAGGGCTGTGACGGCTAGACGGATGGATCAGAGCAAAACTGCAGCTCTTGTGGGATGTTCCCTGTCTGCAATGGTCAGGACATACCACAAGTGATCCAAAGAAGGAAAACCGGTGAACTGGCGACAAGGTCATGGGCGGCCAAGTCTCACTGATGCACATGGGGAGTGAAGACTGGCTCGTGTAGTCCGATCCAATCGAAAACTAGTGTAGCAATAAAAAAACGTGTCAGAACACACAGATGATTACTTTAAAAGGGGGAACCTACTTAATATTAGCCTGGTGGCCCAGCATTTATTGGCAAGTAGAGCAAGAATGTCTTCAAAAACAAAAAAAGGATAAAAAACAACAAAAGCCCAGGAAACAGTAATTAAGGAAACAAAAGCAAGATTTGGCATGACAACGCTTTGAGGACCTTGTAGTCTCTTGTACAATGTGTGCAGCTTTATGAAGAAATAAGCTAGTAAGTTTTAATGAACATTCTGCAGAACCACCCACACTTCTCACAGTTCTTCTTTTTTTTTTTGCACCAAAATCCAGCAGCTTTTTTTTTTTTTTTTTGTCTAAAAAGGCTGCTTTCTTTTCTGGCATACCAATACTTGTCTTTACCTTTGAATTTTGTGGATATTATAGTGGAATACTGATATGAATAATAGTCCTGAAATAATAATTAAAAAATCTATTGGAAAGTTTGTATAATTTTTTTTAACACAACACTATATATATTATAACTATGCAAAGTTTCAATCTCTAGGAATAACAGATTTTTTCTTTTTAAATTTTTTTTCTTTTTCCATCCAGGTGAATTTTTTTTTTTTTTTTTTTTTTGGTTATGCGTCACTTGTGAAGTCTACAATAGAGATATCCTCTTCGTTTCTTTTCTGTGTTGGCTTTTAGCCACTTGTTCAATGTCCTTGTGCTTTTGTTACATTTCAGGTAGCAAGCCCTTCTCTGAAGCTTTCATCCTCATGTCATCTCAGGTGGATTTTCCTTGCCTCTGTTGCCTCTGGCTTGCTCATTAGGGATTAACTGATAAAGCTAGAAATGCATTTTTATCCTGTATTTTTATCCCTCTAAGCTGCTTTGTGCCGATGTGCATTGTTAAATGCGCTATACAAACAAAACTGAGGGTAAGATTTATAGTTAAGATTATTCTATAAAATTGCTTGTACCATTTATTTCACCTGTTTATTTATCTGTGTTGCTGTCCTGGGTCTTGCTGCTCAGCGTGTCCATCTCTCTGCGCCTTCCATCCATCTGGGTTGGTTTTCCATCATTCTATGTGTCTGTTTGCTTTCTGGCTCATGTCTGTCATGTTGCTTGTTCTTGTTTTTCTTAAAACTGCTGTCAGCCTTTTGTTTTATTACTTTGTGATCAGGGCAACTGAAGTATAGATGTCTTGTTTCAATGCAGACATTGAAGATTTCCAGGTTGCTGGCTGCATTCCAAGTACAGGTAGTGACTTACAAACAAATTTCCGCAGATAGGAACAAACTGCAGTTCTACGAGAACTAGCTCATGTGTATTGTACAAAAATAAACACTGCAGTGCACCAGATACCAATATTTACAACTTTATACAATACTACAGTTGTGGCCAAAAGTTTTGAGAATGACACAAATATTAGTTTTCACAAAGTTTGCTGCTAAACTGCTTTTAGATCTTTGTTTCAGTTGTTTCTGTGATGTGCTGAAATATAATTACAAGCACGTCATACGTTTCAAAGGCTTTTATCGACAATTACATGACATTTATGCAAAGAGTCAGTATTTGCAGTGTTGGCGCTTCTTTTTCAGGACCTCTGCAATTCGACTGGGCTGCTCTCAATCAACTTCTGGGCCAAATCCTGACTGATAGCAACCCATTCTTTCATAATCACTTCTTGGAGTTTGTCAGAATTAGTGGCTTTTTGTTTGTTTTATTTGTCCACCCTCCTCTTGAGGATTGACCACAAGTTCTCAATGGGATTAAGATCTGGGGAGTTTCCAGGCCATGGACCAAAATTTCAACGTTTTTGGTCCCCGAGCCACTTAGTTATCACTTTTGCCTTATGGCTCGGTGCTCCATCGTGCTGGAAAATGCCTTGTTCTTCCCCAAACTGTTGTTGGATTGTTGGAAGAAGTTGATGTTGGAGGGTGTTTTGATACCATTCTTTATTCAAGGCTGTGTTTTTGGGAAAAATTGTGAGTGAGCCCACTCCCTTGGATGAGAAGCAACCCCACACATGAATAGTCTCAGGATGCTTTACTGTTGGCATGACACAGGACTGATGGTAGCGTCACCTTTTCTTCTCCAGACAAGCCTTTTTCCAGATGCCCCAAACAATATGAAAGAGGCTTCATCCGAGAATATAACTTTGCCCCAGTCCTCAGCAGTCCATTCGCCAGACTTTTTGCAGAAGATCAATCTGTCCCTGATGTTTATTTTGGAGAGAAGTGGCTTCTTTGCTGCCCTTCTTGACACCAGGCCATCTTCCAAAAGTCTTCGCCCCTTCCTGAGCAGCTCTGCACTGGTGGCACTCCGATCCCGCAGCTGAATCCTCTTTAGGAGACGATCCTGGTGCTTGCTGGACTTTCTTGGACGCCCTGAAGCCTTCTTAACAAGAATTGAACCTCTTTCCTTGAAGTTCTTGATGATCCTATAAATTGTTGATTTAGGTGCAATCTTAGTAGCCACAATATCCTTGCCTGTGAAGCCATTTTTATGCAACACAATGATGGTTATGTCTTGTTTCAATGCAGACATTGAAGATTTCCAGGTTGCTGGCTGCATTCCAAGTACAGGTAGTGACTTACAAACAAATTTCCGCAGATAGGAACAAACTGCAGTTCAACGAGAACTAGCTCATGTGTATTGTACAAAAATAAACACTGCAGTGCACCAGAACGCCCTGAAGCCTTCTTAACAAGAATTGAACCTCTTTCCTTGAAGTTCTTGATGATCCTATAAATTGTTGATTTAGGTGCAATCTTAGTAGCCACAATATCCTCGCCTGTGAAGCCATTTTTATGCAACACAATGATTACTGAAAAGATCTCAGCAGGTCCTTTAATGACAGCAATGAAATGCAGTGTAAATTTTATTTCGGGATTAAGTTCATTGTCATGGCAAAGAAGGACTATGCAATTCATCTGATCACTCTTCATAACATTCTGGAGTATATGCAAATTGCTATTATAAAAACTTAAGCAGCAACTTTTCCCATTTCCAATATTTATGTAATTCTCAAAACTTTTGGCCACGAAGTATCCGGCGTTGCCTGGGCTTTTCATAGTTGAAACCATGTGGTGGTAAGGTAAAGTATTAGCTTGTATTTTTCATACTTTTATTACTAATTTACCATTTAATTTTAGAAAAGGGCTTCAAGGCCTGTGGTTAAAATTCCTACTGAAGTACTTGACAATATATTATATCCTTTGTTTGGCCAATTGTTGCAAAAATAAACAATTTCTTTGGAGAATCCATCCGTCAACATAAGATCATGCAACATAAAATTGCCAGTGAGAAAAACAGGGAGACCTTAGATTAATAAAAAAATAAAATGTCAATTAAAAAAAATAACACTTGGATCTCGCGATCAGAATGCTCCATTTAACACTCACTGAAAAACTGATTATGTCCCCTGGGAGTTTTTTTTTTTTTTAAATTTTGCTTCCTACCTACTCTGCTATCCGCCATTTTGAAAATGAGCGGTGATATTCAACGTGCACGCGGCAATATGTTGTGGTAAAGTCTTTGGCCTTGGAAACGCAATCTATTATGTAGTGAAAGATTCCTTGTCCGCCATGAAAATGAGTGTGTAATATGGAATAAAATCAGTATTTTCTTGAAAATTAGTGAGTATTAGGGGATGAAACCAGAGCAATATTTTGACCAATGGAAGGACAAATACATATGCCACATTTGGCCCAGATCCCTCAAAGCGTGGAGCAGCCTATATGGAACATACATACATACATAGCCATGTTGACTTTTATATATAGATTTTCAGTGTGTATGTGAATGTATAAAATGTCTAAAGTCTAGTATATTGTATGTGTGTTGGGAGGAGGGGGAGGGTGCAGGAGAAATGAGTCGGCCTCACTGGTTTCAATGAATCAGTCCAGAGCCATGATGATAGAAAATATCTTTCCTGTAAAGCTGTCCTGATGGTCAATAATCCTAATTTCAGAAAATCCTCAACAAAACAAATTTCAGAGTCAAACAGAGTGGAAAACAGCTCTGAGACAAAATGGCACCTGCGATTTAAAGCCGCAGAGGCAACACTGTTAAATTTGACATGTGCGAGATTCATTTCCTTAGTCGAGGTTACGGTTATTATTGCCCATATGATGGCAGTGTGGGGAAAAGGGAACAGAGAATTAGTCGAGTGGATTGGAATTCTTTACATTGTATATTCGTGTCAAAGGCAAATAAGACTCACTTTGTCAGAGTTAAAAACAAATCCGACTTACAAACGTGCTCCTGGTACGGGACTCATTCGTAAGTTGGGAACTACCTGTATTTAAAGATATCACAGTCCTTATATTTGGTTAAGATGCAGAAGTACCCTTTCTGGATTTGTCCAGGAAAGATGATGCATTCATACACAATATCAGCCCATGGAGATGTAGTCACTGAAAACAAAGAAATACTGAAATCAATTTGTTTGCCATTCTGCCAGTCCAGAATTTGTCCACCAGTTCCTTGACATCTTGTGGTGAAGAGACATGTTCCCATTTTTCCCAGAAAGCATTTCCTGCACCTGAGGTTTGTATGAACTGTCTGATTTTGTATGAACAGTTCTTCTGTTAGGAGAGTGTAATGAAAGAACAAATCTCTGAAGCTTGAATTGACTCACTTTGATAAAGCTAAGGTCCTACTTGTGATTTATAAGGAGTTTCCTCTTCTCTAAAATAATGAAGCTGAGCCCAGTGCTGCTCATGAAGACATTTAAAATTAATTCAATTTTGCAGTAATTCGCTTCAGGTGTGTCTCTAATTCCAGAGATGAAATACTAAGAAGTAGGGAAAAAAGGCTTCAGTGTCATGAGGCGCTTAGTTAAAATACAAATATAATTTATATGGCCAATGCTCCTCCGCTTATCTTGCTAATGAACTCTTGTTGCAACTCTTGCAAGTTGTGGCCAAGTACACTGATTGGACGAGAGGCATTGCACGAGTGGTGATATGGAGTATAGCAGCACTGGGATGTTTAATTTATATGTATCACTCCACATCACAGGTGTTGTACAGTGGTTAATTACAGTAGCTACAGTAGGAGTCGCAGCATGGGTGAAAGGCTCTACAGTCTGCAGTACTGAGGAGAGAGCAGCTGCCTGCCAAAAACCACATTCACAACCAGCCACAGAAACGCTATCAGCAAGGACATACATCTGATAACATTATGTCATCTTAATCAACACTTTGTCTTCTTAGTAATTGCTTCTAAGTTGTTTGGAATTGCCATACATTATTCATGGCTCTGTTCAACTCAAGCTACAAAGCTAACTAGCTTTTAACACAAGGCTGAATCCCAAATCTCTCACTAAATCCTACTAACCACTACTTGGTGTGTAGAACAAGCGATTGTACACCCTACATAGTGCACTGGCTTTCCATTTAACACTATTTGGGATTCAACTCCAGAACCCGGAAGTTCCTGATGTTATATTTCCACTTATAGTGGAATAAGTGGAAATATATAGTAAATCTCGGGAGTTACTCAGGATTGTTTACCACCTCCATTGTTTATTCTCATCAAAATTTGTCTACATAATAACGGTAAGAATTTAAAACTACTTTAACCCTTGTTAATTACACCAATTGTCAGTGGGCAGCTCCACCAGTCTCTGTTAATAACATTCACTAGTCTCTGAAGGATTATGCAAAATAACTGGTTAAATAAAGAAACAAATCATAATCTATACTGTTTTGGAGTTTGTAGACTATAAGAAGTCTTTGATATACTGTAAGTTGGCAGGAATTAGGAAAAAGACACAATTGTGGTCAAAACCTGGTCTACAGCACATTGGTGAATCTTAAAAATAAACATCTAGTATTTACAATAATGGTGACTTTTTTGACTAAATGTAATACCTTGTTGAAATGGTAAAAAAAAAACTGTAAAAAGTATGCTATTTATTAGTATTAATTTATAGTGTAATATTAAAAGTTAAAATTAAAATTCTGCAACAGCCATTTTGAGTTTCAACAAATTGAGGCTTTCCTTACTTGTTCAGTCAAGTCATGCATTAAATATTGTTATTCAAAAAGCCATTCATTAAATTAATCAAATAATCATACCTTAATCCCATCAGGTAAGTCACATCCCAGTCTCCAGGTCAAACTTTGCATGATTAATCAGATTCATTGTAAATTAGTGCCTGGGACTTGTAAAAAAAAAAAAAAGTGTGTGTGTGTGTGTGTGTGTGTGTGTGTGTTGTGTGTGTGTGTGTGTGTGTGTGTGTGTGTGTGTGTGTGTGTGTGTGTGTGTGTGTGTGTGTGTAGAGCCTTACAGGATACATGTGAGGGAAGTCTATCATTCTTTTAATGCAGTTCATTCTACAATTCCCACATTGTGTGCATTAATGGTAATTAACTGGATGTCTGCAGACATATTACCTCTGAGGCGTCTGCTTTATGAACTCCTGAATATTCAGCAGCACTACCTTCATGTCCCCGGAGACCTCAGAGTATAGAGTGAAGTAAACTTTTCTGATAAGAATAGAAAAGAGATTTGCTCTTGTGCTGTACTGCAGTTGCTTGTAGTGAATAAATTTTGTGTTTTTAATAATATAATAGAATAGAACAGAATAGAATAGAATAGAATAGAATAGAATAGAATAGAATAGAATAGAATATCTGTGTCTGTGTTTACGTCCATGTTTTTATATGTCCATTTTCATGTTTTTATATGTACAGCTAATTAGAACTATAGTTATAGTTTCACTAGGCCATTTAATTGGACTGCTGTCCTTCTGCTATTACACAAGAATTTTAGGGGATCGAATTATTAAGAAATTTGGCAGACACCTCTACAATATGGCATCTTTCAGCTTGTTAATATTGTATTCCTTGGTGTCCTATTACATCAGAGACCAAAACAATCAACCAACAAGTTAGCCAGCGGCAAACCAGAATGTCAAACAGAGAAAACATGGATTTTACCTTTTCTACAAATAAGATGCACACTCTCCCTTGTAATCCTGATGTTATCTGGAGGCAGATGAAACCACTGTATTGTTATCATCTTCCAATGTTACACATTTTCTATGACTTCCATGTCAAACCCTGGGACAGGAACTGTTGAGCATGTGTAGAGCGCATTGGCCAATCTCTGTTTCTAATTGAGGTATACAAGAGAGGAGTAGCTTGACTCTCCAAGGCATTATTTGGTTATCCTAGTCCAACTTAGATCAATTTAGTACAATTTCAGTCAGACTAACATGTTTACATTTAATGTAAAAGTCAGGTTTTAGTCAGATTAACACAATGCCATGTATACGTAGCATATGTTGTTGCATATGTACTGTAATTCAGCACCATGGACAGCAACATGTCTCTCTCCATCCCTCTCTCTCTCTCTCTCTCAGCTGTTTTTCACTCTATTTCTCAGTCTTTCTGTTTCACACCCCATCTTTCTCTTTCTCTCTCTCTCTAGAGATGATGAGGACGGTAGTTGGTGGCTCACAGATGAACCATATGGTCTTTCCTGTTGCAGCACGTGTGAAAACACTCTCACGTCTTTCACACGTCGTGAGCAGATGCAGAAGCTTCACTGGGAACATGAGATTCCTCAGTGCAGAATTAGCGACATCACACTCTTTATTTAACTTTGGGGAGAAAAGAGGAAAATTCTGGCTCAGAGTTTGCCAGCTATACAGCTATAATTACAGGAAGTGAAATGTGCTGCTTTTAAAAAACATTCAACTCATATCTTTTCATGAAGGGGTCACATGACCTACTGATTAACAGCTGGACTTAAACTTTATTGGTCAAGTGATCAATGACTGCAAACCAGGACTATAATTAAAAATATTAAAACAATATTTTACATAATGGTACTATATCTAATAATAATAATAATAATAATAATAATAATAATAATAATAATAATAATTATAAGTTTCTGTAAAAACTGCAGCAAAATGATAATATATTGAATCAGTAATAAATGTATATATAATAAAAAATGGTCTACAATCTGTAAAAGGTATTATTACTTTTACATAATAACTAATTATTATATAAAAAGAGCTTATAAGAGCTAATTATTATATTATTATATTACATGATATGATTTTCATGTTGAAACCTATAAATAGATTGAATAATATGAATTTTACACTCCATGAAATAAAGATACACATATAATATTGTAAAAAAGTCTGAAATTAAATGATGATGTCAGTCAGATTTTTGTGCTTAATAACAAGACAGCTGACACACACACACACACACACACACACACACACACACACACACACACACACACACACACACACACACAAGAGAGCACAGCCTGGGGTCGCTCGGGACTGTGTGATTGACAGCTTGGTGGGTCAAGGTGTTGAGAGAGAGAGAGAGAGAGAGAGAGAGAGAGAGAGACGTAAAGCCCTCTCGCCCGGAGCAGTGTGTATCTGAGTGAACTGATAAGGATGGAGAGAGATGAGAGACATATGGAGGCTGAAGATTAAAAAAAAAAGAACAGTGCTGGGGAAGGACGCTGCTACTTCAGGAAAAGGAAAAGGAGGAAGAGGAGACGCCTGTGTGGAAGAGGCGAAGGAGGAGGAGAAACACTTGAGTGGAAGAGATGGAGAGACACCTACTCCTAAGGAAGAGGAAAAACACCCAAGAGGAGGAGAAGCATGTGTGAGGGTAAGGAGGGAGATACAGAAGAGGAGGAGGAGGAGGAGGAGAGATAGAGAGAGAGAGAGAGAGAGAGAGAGAAACACCTGAGGAAGAGGAGGAGAAACACATGTGAGGAAGAGGAGAGACTTTCATAAGTAAAAGAAGAAACACATGTGAGGAAGAGGAGGAGAAACACATGTGAGGAAGAGGAGGAAATTCCATTCGGTGGAAGAGAAGAAACATGATCAAGAGCAGACATATACAGGATGAAAACTTAGTGGGGAAAAAGATGAAACACCTGTGAGGAAGAGGAGAGTCATCCTTACAGGAGAGACAGAGAGAGAGAGAGAGAGAGAGAGAGAGAGAGAGATCCATAAGGAGAAGTAGGAAAAGAGGAGAGTTAATAAGGGAGAGAAGGAAAACATCCTTTTAGAAAGAGGAAAAATAAATAGACGTTTCTATTTGTCTTTCTGCCTCATACTCTCTCTTTCTGCTGTTTTTCTATCTACTGTATATTACTTTCTCTTTTCCTATTTTTTTCACCTGCCTGATCCTGTATCATTTCCGCCACCTGTCTGCTTTTTACACTCCCTTTTCTTTTTCTCATCTCTATTACTTTCTTTAATATCCACGGTCTCTCCGTCCTTCTTCCTTTATTTCATTTACCGTCTCTTTTTGTTCTCTGTCTTTTTCTCTGCCTCACTATCTTTCTTTCGTTATCTCTCTCTCTCTCTTGCTCTCTCTGACCTTCTCTATGTTTGCCTTTCGGACTTCCTCTTTATTCTATCCTCCATTTAAATCTCTCTTCCTTTTTCCCTTTGTCTCTCTTTTTCTCTATCCCTTTCTCTTGCTTCATGTCTCTTTCTGTCTCTCTCAGTATCCCTCTCACTATTTCTGTCTGCCCCTCTCTCTCTCTCTCTCTCTCTCTCTCTCTCTCTCTCTCTCTCTCTCTCTTTAGATACAGTATTTATATTTCCCTGGTTCCTTTTGCCCAGCTATTCCTGTCTCTTTTCTTCTTTCTGTCCGCCTTTTACTCTCTCTCTCTCTCTCTCTCTCTCTCTCTCTCTCTCTCTCTCTCTCTCTCTCTTTCAATTGAACATTATCTTTCATCCTTTTATGTTATATTTCTCTCCCTCTCCATTTCTTTTCCTATCTCCGTCTCCTTTTGTGCCTCTCACTGTTTTTTGTATTCTTTTTATCCTTCTTATTGTACTATTTCTCTTACACTCTCTTTGCTGTTTTGTCTTATCCGTCTGTTTTTTTTAAAGCTATAAATCATTTGGTTATCTATCTTTCCATCTCCTTGGCTTTGATTCTCTCTCTCTCTCTCTCCCTCTCTATCTCTTGTCTATGTAATGAATACTTTTTGTATTAGTTAGAATTCTTGGTCTGATCCGCTAATCCTGGAAATTTTAACTGTTGAAAACAAAAGTTCAAATTTTACCTTTTTAAAGAATTCAAGCTTCTTAAGTTGCCGTGACACCAAACATATAGCTATAATTATATTATCACTACTCTGCGATAGTTGCAGATGAAACGCATAAATAGACGAGCGTCTGTCTGGGTGTAGCAGTAAAAAGTGAAAGACTGAATGGACAGAAAGCTGTTTCAATTATTCAGGAGCTCACAGGTAAAATGGAATCACATCCAAACTCTGACATTTCATTACAGCACTTCTGAGAGAAAGAAAGAAAAGAGCAAGCGAGCGAGCGAGAGAGAGAGAGAGAGAGAGAGAGAGAGAGAGA
>JAAGKR010005014.1:36200-51200 GCA_011419295.1 Clarias macrocephalus
GTATATACAGTAGGGTAATATTTACTACAGTAGAATACCATGAGGAAATTACAGTGGCTCTTACTGATATTATTATTTACAGGTTTTTACTGTATGTTCACATTCACTTGCTGGCAACGCTGCAGCCTGTAATGTATCGTACTGTACATTTCCATCCATCAATCCGTCCATACAAACATCCGTGTTCAACTGCTTATCCACGTAAGCTTAAACACTTAAATCAGGTCATGGGGGTAGCAGTTCAGTTTAGGGAACCCTAAACTTAAATTTACAATTTCAATTTAGAATATTTTCACAATGCAGCATGTTTTATTGATTTCTTTGTTTTTTCATTGATTTATTGTCAAACATAATTTAAGGTCTTGAACATTGAAATAAATATCTAATACTGGCACATGATCCAACACATGCTACTATTTTACATTATGTAATTAATAATAATTTCAATATTTATATAAAAAATTTTTTTTACCTTGGAGTTATCGCATAGTTATTACATACATACCTGACAGTGGCTGTGCAACCACACAGTTGATCCATAGTTGGTCCATAGGAACTTCATGCAGGACACTGCATTGGTTGATGACATGAACACGACTTTATGTCAGATACTTAACTCATACTTAACAGACAGGAAGTAAAAAAACTGGTGAATTTCATCAGTACAGATTCCAGACAATCAGGCGAGGATGCTGCAAATTACGATCATAATCATAACAAATGTTAAGATTTCGTCCCTCTGCTTATTGATTTCTTCACGCTATGAGGTAAAAAGTGATGAATGATTCATTTTCATCTTTTCATCATGTGCTCATGATAACGTTGGTGTAATGACTCTTTCTAAAGTTCATTCACACACACACACACACACACACACACACACACACACACACACACACACACACACACACACACACACACACACACTGTTGCTGATATGATGACTGAAAAAGAAGGGCATGACATTAGTGTACTAGTAAATAATTAAATCTCTGTTTGATTAGATGCACCTGTTTCTTGTGCTCCACTTTCCTTATTTGAAAATATGTTCCTGTTACGATCAAATTGTTCTTTTTCCTCTCGCTTTAATATTAAAGGTGGTTTTGCAAACATGTTTTTCTCCTTCAGTAGTTAGTCTCCTATTTACCCCTTAGTTTCTCATAGTTACCCAATATGTATCACATAGTTACCTCATATTGTTACCCCATATCAACTAATAGTTATTCTGGATTTATCGCTAGACAGTTACTTTTTATTTACCCTACGTTTACTGCATAGTTTACTGCAAAATATTATTCACCTTCTTTACCAGACACTTACAAATTAACTTTAAGTTACTCTAGCTGCTAATTATTTCCTATCTGGATATCCCATTACTACCTCTAGTTATAAGTTATTAGCTACAATTATTAGTTTATTGACATTCTGGTGTGTTGGGTGGAGGTGAAAAGAGAAGATGCTGTACATGGGTCACTGGTTTTTCATGTCTGGCCGATTGTTCAGGCCATCTCTTTAGATTTCATAGTGATCCTGTTATAATATGTAATTTAAAACGCCCAATAATTTTCCTATTCATATTTGTGAGGATTAAAATAAATAATCCCGAGACCACAGAGTTCCTTAGGGTTACATAGGGTTAGGGTTCCTTAGGTCCAGACATTTTTAATGAACAAGATCAAAATAAGCCCAAACTTATCATTGCAGTATGAATATTTCACTTTTACATACAGCATATGGTTCTGTATTTGTGTTATGTTTTTAGTAAAACAGTTATTTAAGTTTAATAATGATGACCTTTTAAAAGGGTCAGTTTTAACAGACAAGCCGGTATATTTTATCCTGTCTGTTTTTCCTGCACTAAGTTTTCTTATTCTCAAGAGGATGAATATAATTTCATCCTGTCAGAATGACTGATTTTATCTGTGTAATGTGTCCTCATGTCCTTCTCTAGGATGACATTTTATTGGAAACAAGGGACACCTATATATATGGATGCTTAAATATATACATATATATATATATATATATTTCATAAAGGCAATTATATATATATAATTGCCTTTATGAAAGCTTTACTTTTTAATACACCATGAGCCTTTTGTTAATACAAAACCTGATCAAAATCAATAAATCAATTTAGGAATCAATTAGGGTCAATATAAAACATTTAATATCCAACAATAGCATTATCATTATTATTTTTATTAGTCTTATTATTGTTGTTGTTTCTGTTGTTGTTGTTAGTATTATTATTATTGTTGTGTTTTTTTCTTCTTTTATGTTCCATAATATGAAAAGAATGAAAATATTTCAGGACATTCTGTTTTATGATTATTATGAATTGATGGTATGAAAGGTAAAGTAATATCTGTTTCCATAAATAGAGATTTTATATTAAACTAGCGGTAATACCTGTTGTTGATGGGTAACTTATTAATATAAAGAAACAACATTTCGTAAGGTTGAGTATCTTGTGCTTTTTTGGTTGTCAGCCAAATACTCTCCCTGTTTAAAGTAGATTAGTAATTCTACTATCTAGATATCTGTCCATGACATCACTTTTACTCAACATTTTGAGAGCTCATAGTGGTGCTTCCCATGGCCACTTTTTATTAGCACCATGGTTTCAGAACATATGACACAAACTGGATTTTAAACTTCCTGCAGGAAAAATAAACATTCAATGACCTGTCCACTCATCTTTGACGGTTCAGTTTTCATAGTGCGCTTGCCTTTTTTGAAGTAATCCATGCTGTGTTGCATGTGTTTGTGTGTCATTAGGATTTGGGCCCCTTGTAGATGCATTACGATGCCCGTCTTGGGGGAAAAAGCACTGTATTTATCCAAAATAAGCTCTGGATGCTGTGACGTAATCTGCCACAAAACTGCTCATAACTTCCGTTGTACTCAACATTTTGAATTAATTTCAGGTTTAAGGGGCAGGTTTAAATTTAGGCAAATACAGCAAGACTGGCAAAGTATTATTACATTCTGTCCAGCCAGTTTGGCATGATGCTGTGAAAAAATCGTCTGGACAGACATACAGATATACAGAAATACAGAAAGACAGACATACAAACTGATTTTTTCCCCCTAGTCTGGTTACTGGTTCTTGTATGTATTAAACATAAAGATATCATTGAAAGAGTGAGCTCTGACCAATGTACAGACAAAACTTATTATTATTATTTTTTATCTAGGTTTCAGACAAGGTTTTAATTATCTGCTAAATAACAGTCTCCATTTATTATCATATAACAGTACATTTTACTTCTATTCATCCTATATAATAAGCTTTAGTCACTGAGTTACGTATATCTAAATCCAATTTGTTGAAAATTTTCCTATGTTCAGTGTCCATGTACAGTATATACCAGAATATTACAGCTTCATTGGGTCAAAATACGCCTATATACTGATTGAGGGAGTGAAGCCTGACACTGACTTGAGATACAGAGCAAAATCATTTCACCATCAGCAATTGCTGCCAGTGTGCGAATCTTCAAAAAGACACATTTTAAGCCCTAATTAGCTCTCTGCTGTCTCATAAGAGGAAAAGGAGACACACTGACAAGTTTTTTTCCCCACTTTTCACTTGGTCACCTCATCAGTTTCTGCTGTGCAAAGATGTTCGCACGAACAGAGCTTCTAATTAAGATCCTCATTAGGATTAGGGAGCTTTTCTTTTCTCGCTGTCGGATCCACAGCGGTAACTTCAGCAAATTGTGCATTTTAGCTCCATGCCTCTTTGTTATGAGAGAAAAGTTTTCTAAAATGTCGACTATGTTTTATATATATAAGTAAGTTAATACATGTAAAAAGTGATTACCAGGTTTTTTTTTTATTATTAGCTAATAAAAATTCTATTTAGATCTGAGTTGATTAGTTGATCTGTTTCTTCATTCCAGCCTTCCATAACTGGCCAGACTTTCCTGTTGACAACTAACTGAAATTTAAGTTCACATGTCCATATTAAATGCCTTTAACAAAACTCTTTATCCTATATATTTAAATCTACAGTATGTATCTCATGATTACAAAGTAATTAGCTATTGCTTGCCCCATCAATCCCCCATACTTGCAGAGTATACAGTTTTATTTCCACAGTTAGTATTCCTTAATGACCTCACCACCATTAACAATTATTTCATAGTTACCTCACAGTGGACACAGTGGTGAAGCACCTCCCTCCACTCCCTTGAAATTTTTTTTTTTGGACACACCTTCTTAACTAATATAAGTTTTTTTTTGTTTTGTGACTTATGGGCTACATTCTAGTCCAAGCAAGACCAAAACTTAGCTCTAGAGTAGAAGTTCATTTAGAGTCACCAGCCTCAGAAATCACCAATTAACAACCAGCACCTCAGAGTGGAGCCGTTATGAAGCTTTACAGATCATAAGTAGCAGATATACATCTCAATATCAACTGTTCAAAGGAGATTTTTGTGTATTTTGGACGCTCTTTAAAAAATGTAATTCATGGAATTTCATGGACCATTGAATTAGTAGGCGTGTCCACCTCTTTCACTGGTAGTGTGGCGTTAACAGGATCATTATTTCCTAAATAAATTAAGATCAATTGTGTTAAAGGCACTTATAAAATAATGCATTTATCTGAAATTATATCAGAATCTAATTTTAATGATTGCTTAGTGCCTCTGGTTTCCATGGATACAGCAATATTGTCCTGGTCACTGTATCCATCTCCATAGTAGTCACTGCTTAATGTACCTATTAACATAGGCAATTATAGTGAGAGCTATAAAATGAGACAAGGCGTGACATGCAGGAACTAAACACTCAATAAATATTGATCTCTCTCTCTCTCTCTCTCTCTCTCTCTCTCTCTCTGTCCATCTACCATATTTTTCTCTTTCACACTCACCATAATATAAACAAGTAAATCAAGTGTCTGTCAATAAGCTGCGCTTTAATTCTTCCGCCTGTTTAATGCTTCTGAAATTGCATTAGTTTAACAAAGAGCAAAATACATTTCTGTCTTGCTCCATCATTCATCTTCATGACTCTGAGCTTTTAATTGTTTTAACTGAGCTCCGCATGTTCAGAAATAATGTGAATAAAGGGCTTTTAAATGCAAATGTCTACAGTATCTCTGTTTTTTTCTTTCTATTTCTTTCTTTCTTTCTTTTTTTTGTTTCTGAGACATTGTGTCTCCCTTTCGGTCCACATCTGTTTCTCTCCAGAGAGTGAAAATTCCCACTATTCCCCCACCGGCTCCACAGTCGGTGGTGCAGCAGCAAATAAGGTGATGATGGCATGCTCTTTTATTGCACTCGTTTTCCGCCAATGAAAGCAGAGTGAATGTCTTTTATGCCCTCGTCTGCATTCAGAGAGAGGGAGCGAGAAAGAGGGAGAGAGAGAGAGAGAGATGAGGCACTCATTGCCCTTGTTCTTTTCCATCAGGACAAAAAAGATTTAAGCGAGGCAGGCTTGAGTCAGGATGGAGTGTGTTGACCTAAAAGAAAAAAAAAAGAGAAAAGAAATGAAAAGTCATATATATTTTCAAAAGCACTGAATTGGAAACAGGATGTCTTCATTCCAGAATTACACCTAACATACTGTACTACAATGTGACAGAGTCACAGACTGAGCATAGTTACAAAGATGAATAGAGAACAGAAAGAAATCACAGAAATGGCCTTGGTGCAGGAAAAATAACCACTTCTAGCTCAACAGCTTCGCTGACGTAGATTGGCTTTTTCACTTTCTTTCTGTTCCGAGGCTACAGTGCTGTTTTGGACTTTTGGTAGACATTCTACTGAGGAACATATCTAAATTTATACCACGGTGCTGTAAAATTCTCATTTCTGATTAGTCAGAAGCCACTGAATCATTTTCCAGAACAGCTTGATATCTTTATAAATCACAGGTTTATATTAATGCGCTCATTATTCAGGACAATATTGTTTCTATAGTAACGACTTGCACATGATGGATGAAATGTAGGCTGAAAATTGTAATTCTGGGCAAATTGCCATGGTTTTATGGAGGAATAAAGAACTCCAGGACAGGCTGTTATTGGAAAAGAATCAGTAACTCTACTTAATCACATCACCCCCTCATTGATTATTTACTTATAGCAGCACATCACTGTTTTTCCCCTTTATATACAGTGGATATAAAAAGTCTACACATTCCTGTTAAAATGCCAGGTTTTTGTGATGTAAAAAAATGAGACCAAGATAAATCATTTCAGAACATTTTCCACTTTATTGTGACCTATAACCTGTACAATTCAATTGAATAATAAACTGATATCTTTTAGGGGGAAGTAAAAAAAAAAAACAAAAACAAAAAACTAAAATTATGTCATTGTCATTGCATACTTTGTTGAAGTACCTTTTGATTTTATTACAGTACTCAGTCTTTTTGGGTAGGACTCTATCAGCATGGCACATCATGACAGTGAAATATTTGACCATTCTTTTTTGCACGAACGTTTTTCTGTCAGATTGCGAGGGCATCTCCTTCGCACAGCCCTCTTTGGATGTATGCCTTGGGTCATTGTCATGCTGAAAGATGAGGGTTTGGTGCCAACACTTACTTGTATTTGGAACTGTTCTTAATTCTTCCCCACCTCAGCTAAGGCCCCAGTTCCTATTGAAGGAAAACAGCCAAAGCATGATGCTGCCACCACCACGCTTCACTATGCGTATGGTGTTCTTTTGGTGATGTGATGTGTTGTTTTTGTGCCAAAGTATTATGGGCAAAAAGTTCAACATTGGTTTCATCAGACCATAAAATATTTTCTCATGTGGTTTTGGGAAACTTTAAATGTGTTTTTTTTTTCTCGCTAAATTTAGCTGGGCTTGGATAGCCTAGACATATGAAAAATACAGGAGTGTCACATGTACCAAACAGCCAGTACTTGCCAGAAATTCCTGCAGCTCCTTTAATTGTGCTGGAGGTGTCTTGGCAGCCTCCCTGACCTGTTTTTGTCTTTTCATAAAATTTGGAGGGACATCCAATTCTTGGACTGTAATGTCACTGTTGCACCATATTTTCCCCACTTGATGATGACTGTCTTCACTGTGTTCCATGGTATATCTAATGCCTTGGAAATTCTTTATTGGGGTTAATCAGAGCCACTTTAAATGATGACAGGTGTGTAATGGCTCCTATTTAACATGAGTTTGAATGTGATTGCTTAATTCACAGTGACGTCACGAGTTATAAGAGGGTGTGCACACATTATGCAACCACATTATTTTAGTTTTTTATTTTTACCCCCTTCGTCCCCAATATATTTCAGTTTGCTTTTCAGTTGAGTTATGCAGATTATACTGTAGGTCACAGGTATAAAAAAATTCTGAAATAATGTAGCATTTAAATTTTTTTTTTTTTACATCACAAAAACCTGCCATTTTAACAGGGGTGTGTAGACTTTTTATATATTATATACAGTACTGTTGCATCAATAAGATTTATTCTTAGACAATAATTGAAACCCAGAGTTGAGTCAAAAGTGTGACACAGCACAGATGTTGTGAAAGAGATGTGTGTTGACGAGGCATCACAGGACTGAAGTGTGGATTGACGTGAGCGCCGTGTTAAATGTTAAATGAACACTTTGAGGAGTCGACATCCTCATGAGGAGCTGAGTGTCATCTGTGTTCACTCGGTAGGGGTTTCAAAAGTGTGTGTGTGTGTGTGTGTGTGTGTGTGTGTGTGTGTGTGTGTGTGTGTGTGTGTGTGTATGTGTGTGTATGTGTGTGTGTGTGTAGGTGTGTGTGTGTGTGTGTGTGTGTGTGTGTGTGTGTGTGTGTGTGTGTGTGTGTGTTTTCGGACAATTGACCTCACAGAGTCTATTTATCTTGGCCAGATTGAACAAGATGATCATCACCTCCTCTCTCAGTGTGTCTGCTTCTGAAAAACAACTTAACTTACTTTTGGTAAAGAAAAAACCCTCTGTCTATGTCACCTATCTATCTATCTATCTTACTACGTACATATTTTTTTGTGTAAAATACATATGGGCATAGAACACACACACACACACACACACACACACACACACACACACACACACACACACACACACACACACATAATTGAAGGGGGAAAAAAGCTCAAACAACAGCAAAGTGCTAGAGGTGATCAGGAGTCACAGAGTAAGATGTTGTTGTTGAGTTTGTCTTAATAAGTTAAAAAATCAATGCTGTGTGTGTGTGTGTGTGTGTGTGTGTGTGTGTGTGTGTGTGTGTGTGTGTGTGTGTGTGTGTGTGTGTGTGTGTTTGTGTGAGTGTGTGTCCTAAATCTAAAACTGAAACAGTCAGTGCTCACAAGCTGTTCTCCACAAAACACACACAGACACACACACACATACACACACACAGACACACACACGCACACACACACACGCACACACACACATGCATGTATACACACATACACACAGATGAAACTTGAACAATTATTAAAGATTTCTCTGACAAATGCTGATTTACTAGGAGCAAAATGACAGTCGGTTTCTACTGGCTAATTTCTTTTTGCTACTTTTCAGTGTGTACTCTAGTTTACGTTTTTTTTTTTTTCACTTGATAATACTTTTGCCCTCAATCTTTTTGTTTTTTTGTTTTTTTGCTTTTCTTTTAGAATAATTAACTTTTGCTAGCTAGTTAGCGGTCCTCGCTAGTTAGCTTCCGCTTAATTTTTTTTACCTCAGAAATATAAACCATGAGATTTCAACTGGCTTAAACATTATTACTTGTCCAACCCTGTCTAGCAACTCTGTAACAGTATGTGTGGTAGAGGTTTCTTGGGTGGGTGGGGGACAGGTTCAGATTTCTGTTTGTTCTCCCTTGCTTGATGGATTTCGTCCATGTACACTATTTTCCTCTTACTGTTAAAAGACATTGCCCCTAGTCTATGACTGGGTATGTGTGTGTGTGTGTGTGTGGGTTGGCACTAATGCATATGAGTGGAGCGGCGCTTGTGCTAGTTGGCAAGTTTTGGACAGTGTTTTTTTTTTTTTTTTTTTTTTTTTAAATGTGGGAGCATCGCCCTATGTCCCGCTCCAATTTCGGTCCATGAGCCTGAGCATGCCATCCAACACTTTAGTCAAAATGGCAGAATGACGATTTGAATGGAGCTGAAGTTGAGCACTAAGCGATAATGAGCGGCCCGTTGTGGCTTTGAGTAGGGGAGTGGAGCAGGCGTAGTGCCATGTGCGAGGAGTGGAAATTCTCACCACTCCACTCTGCTCACAGTTGGCTCCCGATCCGAGTGTCCCCTGCCCTGTGGCCTTATTCCCCTGCGATAGGCTCCAGAGAAAGAACAAGAAACCTTAGGAAATCAGGCTACAACTTTGTGTTCTGCATTTAAGTTGAGCAACTTCTCTAATTCCTTTTTGTCTTTCTTTATTTCTCTGAACCTCACATTCTGTTTCATGCAGACTGTTATATAATGACCCGCACCGTGACCTTAAACCCATCCAGTGTCTCTCTGAATCAAGTAAAGTGCAGCCATTAGCGTAACTTAGAGATGCTACCATCATTACTGATGAACATTATGTAGTGTCCTCCAGGCAGGGATCGTCAGCTCCATCTTTCTCAGTCTCAGTCTGGAAATCCTCAAGCACAATCAGACTGACAGGAGGCTAATGAAAACGGACATGACTGTCTCTCATAACCTTGTCCTTTCTAACTGCTCTCTTTTAGAGCTGTGACCATACAGGAAAAAAGATCAGTCATATCAGGATGGAAGTAGACCAGTGGTGGATCCCAAATGCTAGAGATCTAATTGAAATAAGCAAAGAGAGACTCAAAACTGTGCAGTAGTGTAGCTTGACCAGAGGAAAGCTAATAAAATATTAGCTAATCAGAGGCCTAGACAAAACATTACTGGTTGCGCTTTGGTGAAGTCCGATGGGTCTCGACCAAAACCACCATCGCAGTCTGCGGAGTCTGTCATCGGAGTTTTGCATATAGCAGCAGTGAGCTTCCTAGTACATTCAAGCACCTCTGTTCGTTAACGTAATGTGTGAATAACTGCGCATGTATGAACATAGTAAGCAACGTTAACACAAGAAGTCACCAGTTTACTGTACATAAGTCCACTATTGCACAAATATCTTCGTAAACAAAGCTAATCAAGGAGACTAGCACACAGATAATGACATCATTGGCACAAAAGGTGATGTTACAACAGGTCAAAATCTCTGTTTCCCCTGTCTACACGATACCACTGAAAACGGAATGTTGCGAAATTTTCACTTTGGACAGAGTTTTCCAAAACTGCGTTTGCATGTGGACAAAAGACCAAAATCACAGATATAAATCTATAAAACATGTGGACATGGCCTGAGATGAAATGAAAGTTCACATTCAATGGTACGGTAGTATAATTATGGAAGCTCAGTTTTAGTATTCCTCCAGTGAGACAACCAAAAACCCCTAAGTGTTCTACTGTAGATTCAATAGTTTTTTGGCTGAAATTAAAATAGCATAAGATATATTATATGAACACTTAAAAGGATTCTTGGGATAGTTACAGATACCCAGCTTGCTAAATGGATTCTACTTAGTACAGTATATACCTATAAGTTAAACACTTCGAAGGGTTCTTGGGACAGTTTTGGATCCTTAGCTTCTTCCTAAATAGGTTCTATTTGGAACACCCAGTGTTAGGGCTCCCCCAAAGGCACAACCAACAACTCATAAGTGTGTTAGATTTTGTTTAATATTTTTTGTCTGAAATTAAATAAGTATGAAATAAGAAGGTTGCATAAACACTAACAAGGGTTATAGGGATAATTATGGATTCCAAGGTTTCTAAATTGGGTTTAATTTAGAACACTCAGTTTTAGCCTTTGCCCAAAGGGACAACAAATGACGCCGAAGTATTCTAGATTTAACGTTCTTGTGTTTTACAATAGTAAGTTTAACAATAGTAAAATAATACATTTGTGCATTATTCTAAATAATAATGTGAAAAAGTGTTTTTATAAGACACATTTTCTCTTTCTTTCTTTCTTTCTTTCTTTCTTTCTTTCTTTCTTTCTTAATAGTATGAACTAATAAGCTTCTTTAAAGTTATTTTTTAAATACTGTTATAGGTTCTTATGATAATTATGGATTCCTAGCTTCTTAAATGTTCCTAATGGCTGGAAGCACAATGACATAAATGGGTTCTAGGTTTAATAGTTTTTCTTTCTTTTTTTTTTGTTGTTGTAATAATTGTACTTACATTTTAGCACATACAGGACAAGTTTTAATTGCTCCTCATGGCATCACATATTGTTTTATGTTTTATGTGCATTAGCAGATTGAATAATGAGAACATTTATAGATCATTTATGATTATTTATTTGAAAATATTAAATGATTAAGGAGCTGACAGCAATTGTACTGTCATTTCACTTTTAGCAAAATCTAAACATGGCATAATATTGTGGTAAATCTACATATAAAGTGGCTTTAATCCATGTAACCATCAGCACCTTCAGCACCCTGCAAGATCAGACTCTTCTCTCTCTCTCTCTCTCTCTCTCTCTCTCTCTCTCTCTCTTTTCTCTCTGTAAAATATCTGCACACGTGCTAGACAACTAAACAGAGCAGGTAGCACCACTGACAGCATCTACCTAAAAATTACAGTGTTGTCTATCTAGGCAGCTGGTGAAAAAGCAGAAGGTTTATTCTCTGAGGAAAAGGGGGAAAAAATACTGTCATGGATAAAGTGGATAGAAATAAAACATTTTAGCATAACACCAGGAAAGACCGAAGAACACAGCATTTTTATTTAACCATATTCAAATATGGCATAAAAGTGTATAAGTTGTGTATAAGTAACCAAACTATGCATTTAATTTCACCTTTAGATTTAAGAAATGAAGAAATGACAACTGTTATGGACTTCATTGTACATATCGAATATAATGTGGCACAAAATGCACAAAATATTTTGTTACACAGTGAATAGCGGTGGACAAAGTGCACAAATGCTGTACATGCCTAAAAGTAGAGATACCTTAGATTACATATTACGTCGGTAAATGTAGAAGTATGTTCTGTTATGTGTATTTATAAAAATAAAATAATTTTAAAAAACCTGAGATAGTCTTCCTCTCTGAGTTGGCTAGTTTAGTCTTTCTGTTAATCTATGTTGTAAATTTATGTTGTACAGTATGTAGCACCTTGGTCCCGGAGGAACGTTGTTTCATTTCACTGTGTACTAACTGTATATGGTTGAAGTGACAATAAAGCCTACTTGAACTTGAACTTGAACTACTCCATCTACCTTTCTACTTGAGAAAAAGTACAAATGTATTTTACCTTCAAAAGTACTGAGCTTGTATTTGCTCACTGTAGATTTTAAGTCATAGTGAAAGACTTGTGCAATTACATAAATTAGTCCGTAGATGGCTACTGTTTCAATCGCCACACACTAGTGCAGCTATGTAGTGCAACTCCTTGCAGAAATGTAGCAAAGTAGGACGTACAGGATCTTTGCTGTAGGATATATGGGAGTGTATGTAAAAAAATGTCCACTACTCAAGTAAGGAATATATATGTGTGAAAATTGTACTTACTGTAAGTATAGTGACAAAGTAAATGTACTTAATTATCTTCCAGTTCTGGTTATGAAAGCTCAGTTTTGGAATAGGAACTTGACTGAAGAGTCACAGCATGTAGGTTTGATCTTGAGTTTGGGTTACAGTCTGTGCGGAAGTTTCCACCCTGTCTGTGTGGGTTTCCTCCTGGATCTCCAGTAGGCACATTATGTTATATTGCTCCTATGTGAATATGATTCATGCCGGCAACACAGCAAGGCCAATGACGATTTAAAAATATATATATATATATTTAAAAAAATAAAATAAAATAAATAAATAAATAAATAAATAAATATATATGCTTATATGGAAGCAAGAAAGTATCATTACTTGTATAATGGGTAAGTTTTTCCCTCGACTTGAATATGGGAGCATCTTCAAAATGAGAATATAATAATTATTAGTGTTATTATAATAATTATTATTATTGGTCATAGAAACAACCAAAAACGACTAAAAACATGTGATCATATGCATCTGTGCTTTTCCTTTGTCATGTTTGTATAGTTGGTTAAAATGAAATAAAATTCAGTTCATCATATTGCCTATTCTGTACTTAAAAATAAAAAGGAAATGTCACTCTTTACTGTACAATCCTGAGCCCTATACAGTATATATATATATATATATATATATATATATTTTTTTATTATTATTTTTTTTTTAATAATAAAAAAGACACACAAAACTGGATAAAATCCGCTGGGTTTTGAGAGCTACTGATAATCCAAACCTACATAATGTCTATGGTGTCAACTTGGCGACATTTTGTGGTAAGAATATATTTAAGAGACCCAAAATCTCTATTCAAACACTCTTTTTGTTCATTGTCTTTGAGAGCCATGCAGTAAAAAGCTGGCCGTAGCTTTAATTGACAAATAATAGTGCTAAAAGCAAGTCACCACAAACAAGACACAACAGCGACGTGGCTCAGAGTCAGACAGGAGCGGATGAGGCCAGTGGCATTAACGACATGGCTGAGAAAACTGTGCGCTTCTCTGTCTAATAAGCTGAAGACAATGTGCTGAGAATAAATGCGTGTGTAAGTGTGTGTAGTAGTAGTAGAAGGTTTAATCTTTGTTTAATCTGCTCAGCGTGATTTATTGCACTGCCAACACACAGGCTCATAAACATTACATCAGAATTGATGTGTCTGGCAAAATCTGCTACATTTATCCAGAAACTTTCTTATTAGATATTATACAACAGTTAGTCCTGACCGAGCAACCTGATTGGACGAGAGGCTTCCCACGAGCGATGATAATGGACGGTAACACCACTGGGATGTTTAACTGTATGTATCAACGCGTCACAGGTGTTCTGATGTTGCCCCGGCAACATGACATCTGTGTCCTCTCCTCTGGTGCTGCTTTTCGTACCACGGTTTCAGAACCGCCCGGAGGATTCAGAATCAGAAAGAAGCTACAGCAGGTTAACACTCAGATCCGTGCAAAAAGAAGCAAATGTTAGCCACTAAAGAGCTTAGATTGATTTGCATAACAGTCATGATTTAACTTTATATCGCATAACAGGTTCAAATTGCCATCTCACAAATTAATGCTCATATTAAACATGAATGGTCTCCGGTGTCTAAGCGTTTTAACAGTGAGTTTAACAGTCAGTCATTATATCCACTACCAGGTAAAGGTTGGACACTCGTTTCTTTCTACACTATAAAAAACAATGCTGAAGGCGTCCAAAATATGCAATAATCTAGAAGAGCAGGCCAATCTATTGCAACACACACACACACACACACACACACACACACACACACACACACACACACACACACACACACACACTTGCGCATTCACACATTATGGGGAATTTGGGAATCGGTAATTATCCTAATCTGCAACTGTGGGAGGAAACCAGAGCACCAGGAGGAAACCCACCAAGCACTGTTATGTGGTGCGATATGGAGCACGAGATGTTATAATATTATAAGAGCCCTAACGCAGGGCTTTAGAGGGGGGTGTGAAATAGGAGGTGGTGAGAGTGCTTATGACAGGCACAGGAAGACCTTCCCGTTCGGAGATGGAATGGGATTATTAATTAAGGAACTTAAAAGGAAACAAAAGAAAACTGAAAACACAACATAAACAGAGCTCCGCCATCTACACGAGAAGAGACGGGGCTCTGGAAACTCAAACAAAAACTTGTATCCTCTTGGGGCTTACGCCCTTAACGAGGATTTATTTGAAACAGAGGGGTTTGTGTCTTTTTTTGTACTTATCCTTTAAGGTAAAAGCGCATGCTAAACTACACCACCATGTTATTTGACAGACAAGGCTTTTATTCCTCAGTACTACTGTATATACTGTACTGAAAAAGGCAGAATTGTCAGGCAGCATTTATAACCATAATTGATTTTTCTTACTTTCCTTCCTGTCCGCGGGTTTAATAGCTTATGCTTATACATT
>JAAGKR010005015.1:0-55112 GCA_011419295.1 Clarias macrocephalus
CTTAAAATGGAAGATTCTTTAATTATTTGCAGAAATTGTGGTAATTTGGAAATTTGTGGTAAGGAGAAAGAGCATCGACAAGCCATAGAAAGTGACTTCAACCATCTATACAGCTCGACAGAGGATGGTTGAAGACCTGGCGTAACATCCAGGTACAGTAGTAAGCAGTGACGAGTCAGAAGCAAGGCTTCGATGAAAACTCGAGCTTGATTAAAGGGGCATAAACAGCTTGAGGCAAGACTTTAGCCTTGCATAGTTTTACATTCTCGTTTGTAGACAAAAGGTGAGGAGAATAAACCATTGAGCTGGTGGTCCTGTAAAGCTCATGAGGTTCTTTGTATAGTTCCACTTATTCCGCTTTAATATTTCAGCTCTCTTAACTTCCAGGTTCCAGTGTTGATCCCCAAATAGCGTTTGTTGAAAGCTAGTGCGCCGTCTATGTAGGGTGTCATGTAAGTGGGTTACTTTCACCCAGGCTGCGACCGACAGTTAGTGTAATTAACAGTTAGAACACCTGTGACGCCAAGTGATGCACATAGTTAAACGTCCCAGTGCTGTTACTGTCTATTATCACCACTCGCGGAATGCCACTTGTCCAAACAGATTACTTGGTCAGAAATAACTGTTGTATAATGTCATTCAATTAATGTTTTAAAATCAAATCAAAGTCTGAATTTTATTCAGTTTTATTGAAACTCGTTGTGATGTGCCGTTCTTATTGAGGGTGAAAAATGAAGCTAAAGCTATAGAAGCTTGTGGATTAGTGTATATGTTAAAAGGTGTTCCGAAGGTACGGCCAATCCAGAAAAAAATGTTTTTTAAAAGATCTCTGTTCACATTATAAATTTTCTCTTTTGTGGACTATTACAAAAGTATGCATTAGCAAGCTTTTCTCTGCTCACACATTCACCAACATCATGAAGGTAACATCATACAGTATTAAGGTTAAGGACATGACATCAAAAGGTCCGACCATCAGGGAATCAGAATATTGTTAACATCTATTGAAAAATAAGAGTAACCTTTTAATTAATTCCTAAAAATTCCCAATGTTTGTCATTTTTATTATTGCCTCACTTTTGAAAGGGTCAAAGACACACAAACACACATGCAGCATAAACGGATTCTGTAATAATCCCACAGCACATGTTCAGCCTTTGTGTGTGTGTTCATGTGTGTGTGTGTGTGTGTGTGTGTGTGTGTGTGTGTGTGTGTGTGTGTGTGTGTGTGTGTGTGTGTGTGCCACAACAGATTAAGGTCACTCGTAATCTGATCAGTGCTCCAACTTTCACCTTACTCCTAAAACTAATGTGAGCTGTCAACTTTTTAAAAATGAACATTTTTATTCCAAATGTGTTCCAAGCTCCAAAACCAAAACGCTAACATGAGGACTGTAATAAATGGCAGCTTCAAAACAAATCCCTTGTTAGTTATTAATCTTGAAAGTTTGAACTTATTTCTTTGAAATGAAATGATGTGTGTGTGTGTGTGTGTGTGTGTGTGTGTGTGTGTGTGTGTGTGTGTGTGTGTGTGTGTGTGTGTGTGTGAGAGAGAGAGAGAGAGTGACTCAATTTCTCTAATGGACGTATAATGAAAATCCATTTTAACGTCCAGTTCTAGGAATTGCATTTCCATTACAGAGAGGGTGAGTATTACAAAACAAGCTTAAAAGTCAAGTAGAGATTGTGAATAAACTGTGACTACAGAAAAAAAAACATGCTAATAAAAAATAAGCTTGTTAATAAAAACCTTCATATCCCAAGCAATCAGAACCCAGAATTTGACAGCGCTGTGGTATAAAATAATCCTGACTGCTCTGGCCCCGCCCTTTTCCTGCTCATTCTGGCTAAATGCCACATTTTTGATGAACTTTTTTGCTTGAATAAGAATGTTCCACTTTTCTGGAAAAATATAATTAGGATGATTTCAAATTTCACAATTCCCTGGATTATGTTAACTACATGACCGTTCCCCATTTTCTCCATTTGTGCTTGTGAAAGGAAAAACCTGTACTGTCATGGTTAAAGAGTATCTGGGACATTTAGGCAGTTGTTGATCTTCAGTCTCCAGTAAAATGTGTGAGTGGAAAGCAAACCACTGAGTCTTGATTCATTGGTGCTTTTCCTTTTCAGCTCTCACAGTTCAGACTCGATGCTCATTTAAAGACAAAACAGCATTAAATGGAAAATGGGGAAGGAGTCATCAGAGGACATTAGACTTGAATAATCAGATCCGATCGGCAGCAGAGTGGAGATGCTGAAGAGTTCTGCAGTGTTTAAACCCGAGAAATAATGTTCAGTCCCATTAACAGAGGCATGTCTATATCACCTGTCACTCCCAGTAACAGAGGCGTGTCCTCTTCACCTGTCTGTCCCAGTAACGGAGACATGTCCTCTCCACCTATCACTCCTGTAACAGAGGCGTGTCTTCTCCACCTGTCTGTCTCAGTAACAGAGGTGTGTCCTCTCCACCTGTCAGTCTCAGTAACAAAGGCGTGTCCTCTCCACATGTCAGTCTCAGTAACAACAGAGCGTGTCCTCTCCACATGTCAGTCTCAGTAAGAAAGGCGTGTCCTCTCCACCTGTCAGTCTCAGTAACAAAGGCGTGTCCTCTCCACCTGTCAGTCTCAGTAACAGAGGCGTGTCCTCTCTACCTGTCAGTCTCAGTAACAGAGGCGTGTCCTCTCTGCCTGTCAGTCCCAATAATGGAGGCATGTTCTCTCCACCTATCACTCCTGTAACAGAGGCGTGTCCTCTCCACCTGTCAGTCTTAGTAACGAAGGCATGTTCTCTTTACCTATCAGTCTCAGTGACAGAAGTGTCTCCTCTCCACCTGTCAGTCCCAGTAACGGAGGCATGTCCTCTCCACCTATCACTCCCGTAACAGAGGCGCATCCTCTTCACCTGTCTCAGTTACAATGTGAAGACAATGTCCTCTCCACGTGTTACTCCCTGTATTCGAGGCATGTCCTTTTCACCTGTCAGTTTCAGTAACAAAGACATGTCCTCTCCACCTGCCAGCCTTAGTAACGGAGGCATGTCCTTACACTCCCAGTAACAGAAATCTGTCAAGTCTCCAAGAATGGAGATGTGGTCTCTCCAATTGTCACTCAGAGTAAAGGAGACGCGGCCACCCTACTGTACTTGTCATTCCCAGTAAAGGAGCTGTTGCCAGTCTACTTGTCAGTCCCAGTAATGAAGGTATGGCCTCCCTGCCTGTTAATCCCAGGAACTTTAAGTTGGTATAATTGAAATGAAAACAAAAAAGCCCTGAAATATTTTCTTTACTTTCTAATTTTAAGAAAATAATAATTATTTATTTTTTTCAAGATATTCGAATGTTTCGTGATGCACTGTATATTTGTGCATTAACAGTAACGATATAAATTATGTCTTAAAATAGTTAAAACAACTTATAACATGCATCTGGTGTGAAACCTGCTAACACCAGATCATAAGGTTTTCTTTTCTCTGCCCTGCCCACACACACACATACACACACGCACACACACGCACACACACACAGCCTCACACACCACACACAAAGTATATACACACAGACGCGTCTAATTACATTACAACCTCATTGGCCTTTATACACAGCGCCTATTTCTAGCCACAGCTGTCACTTTTCCATGGTTCGCACCGGCGGGGCGTCGAGATCAGAGCTCACCGCTGACAGCTCATTATCGCAGACACATACCCTGCTGTTTACTGCGGCATTTCATCCCACCTGCCATGCCTCCCCAAACTCCTCAAAACACACCATTTCTACATACAGGGCAACAAACAGCACTGGGCAATGCGACACCAGATCGATGTCATAATTTTACTCTAGTGTTTTTTTTTTGTTTTTTTTTTTACATTTTCTGTTTCAGCAGAAGGAAATATGGTGATAGAAATCCAAAAGATCTTAAGGTAATTCACATTATATTTTTGCTGTATAGTCCAGTACCGTTTAAGAAGGCAAATAAAATGTTAGTAAAGTGGACATGGTCCCTGCACCTGTCACAGTAAATTGAGCACGGTTCCTGCAATCATCGCAGTAAAGTGGGCGTGGTCCCTGCACCTGTCAGAAATGCGTTTATCCTTTGCACCTGCTACAGCAAAGTGCGTATGGTGCCTGCAATCATCACAGTAAACTGGGTGTGGTTCCTGAACCCATGACGAGTAAAATAGGCATGTTTCTCGCACCTGTCAAAGTAAAGTGGGTGTGGTCACTACAATCATCATCACAATAATGTGAGGATGGTTCCTGCACCCACTACAGTAATGGTCGTTGCAATCCTCACATCAAACTGGGCATGATCCCTGCGATCATCACAATAAAGGGTGTGGTCCCTGCAGCTGTCACAGTTAATTCGGCGTGGTCTTTCCTTCCATCTCAGCAAAGTGTGGGTGGTCCCTGCAATCATCACAGCAAAGTAGGAGTGGGTCCCATCACAGCAAAGTGGGTCACTGTGGGGATGGTCCCTGCACCTGGCACAGTAAAACAGGTATGTTTTCTGCACCTGTAGAAGGTGCAGACCTGTATTTTTTTTCTGTCTCAATGAAAAAGGTTTGGGCTCTGCACCTGTCATAGTAAAGGAGGTGTGGCCTCTATGTTGGTAATTATAATGAGTAAGGCGTGGCCTTTGCACCTGTCATAGTTGAGCAGGGATTGCCTCTGAAGAAGGATGTGGCGAAGTATCCGTGGATTCTGTACTCTTAGATCTCTAGGTCTCTGGCAGCTTCAGTGAACCCCTGTGCTGTCAATCATAGCGAAAGGGGTGTGGCAACGTTTTTCTGCTGTTCTGTTGAACTTCCTGCCAAAATCACAAAGTACCGGCTGCGTCCTAAAACCCTGACTCCGTCCTTTCAGTCTTTAAAATAGCCCACGAAGGATTCAGGTCACGCTGCATCTGCAGAACACGGTAGGATACACACGCACTTAATCCAAGTGATGCTTGGTGACATTAGCATTTTATGACTCCTAATAACACAGGTATGAAGCACTATGCAAACACCAATCGTAAATATAATTGAAGATTTAAGAGCCAAACAATAGGTTGTTGTTACAAGGTGTGGAACGTCTGCTTGATAAGCATATGCCTTGCTTTTACATACATCATTAAATACAAGAATGACTGAGCTCCCTTTGTTTTTTAAAATGCGACATCACCATATGGCCAGCTGTTTGCTGCACACCTGGATGTTGTAAACCACATAAGGATGATACTCCACTTCAGGTATATTTCAGATATATTTCTCATGCACATCACCCAGCTCTAATGCCTCCTACCTAGGCAGTGTCTTCCTGAATGACACACAGAGGGTATTTGTGATATTTTAAGCATGCAGTAAAACAATACTAGTAAACATTATGATTAGGGTTTTTTTTTTTGCATACAAAAAGTAACCATGACTATAAAAAATGTGTATTCTGTGTGTTTCTGCCTCATCATCACCATAGCTAGTTATCAACGTGCTTGATTAAAAATGACAAAAAACAGAAAGGGCTGTAACAATAGCAACAATCGTATAATGTAAAGATGTTAATTTGCAGAAGAAGTTAGCTATACAAAACAACAAGGAGAAAGTATAACGATGGTTTTTAGGGTTATATTTTGCTGAATAGAAGAAACACATCACTGGTACCTCCAGTGAGTGGATTTAGCTATTATAGCTAGAACTTAAAACAATGCACAGACAAGACACAAAATACAAGCAGCATGAATGACTTGGTAGTTTGAGCGCTACCAATAAAAAGAATTGCTCCAAGTAGGCACGATGTAATGCCACGGATGTCTGTCCTCTTCCAACATTCAGACCTTTTGATCAATGTTATCTCGGCAAATGTAGAAAAAAAAAAGATGTAACATGCTACCTAGTCACCCCCTAGACACACACACACACAGATACACACACAGAAAGCCGCCCTAATGGCGACGATGCCACTGCAGATCCGCTTGATAAGGCAAGTAAACAGCTCCCTCGGTTCTCTAATGGCTCCGATTCATAAATAATGAGTGGTCCGGCTCACGTGGGGGTCTCTGCGTGTGAAATATTAACATCCTCTGCGTGCTTCACAGTAACCTGTTCGTTTTCGAAGCCCCTTGTGGTTCTAAACAATTGCAAAGCCTCAATAAAGTGAATGTAGAGCTTTTATTGTCATGTGAGGAGCTGCATGTGGAATATAATGTAGCAGAGTCGAACTATCCAAACCGCACTACGACAAGGGTATGGCCAGCAAACATACACACAAACACACACACACACACACACACACACGCATACTGTACACACACACACATACACACACTCACATAAACATGCACTCAATAAGCAATCTGATACACTAATAAAACATGAATTTATACAGCGAAAGATCACAAATCAATGAATTGGTCGATATTATTTTTCCTGTAAAACAGACAGTAGAACGTTATAGAAGCCTAATATAAAACAGACATACACTTTCTCCAGCGCTAAACCACACTAAAGACTGCAGTTTATAGCCATGTGCTTGTAATGCTGGTGATTGTATTGATGATCTGTATCATTTGGTGGCGAACAGGAAATAGTGCGCATTAAAGTGGCCGTCTCCGTGTCTGAACAGAAATAACCGCCTCTGAAGGTGAAATTAAAGCCCTGCATCCAGCATCTCCGCCCTGTTTGTCCCACAGTAACACTCAGGAAAGGTAAGAAGCTCGAGAACAAACACAAACACAATCAAAGCATTTTCATATGTCCTTAGGAACACCAGGCGAAATGCATTTGTACTGATTTCCACCCTTAAAGGTTCTATGCAGAACCTGTCTATGATAGAGGTTCTACGGAAGAATCATTGAAAAACATTCTTTTTATTTTTTTATTTTTTTCCTGAAGAACCATTTGTTCCAAAGAACTTTTAGGGCATTTTCAAATTAGGAATGATTGATTTGTACCATGCCCAAAAACAAATGCTTCCCCCTCCCCACAACCCTGATGGCCAGCGTTCCTATTATTTTTATTCTCTGTACTCGGGTACACTTTTACACCTTCCAATCCAGCAGGTGACAGTATGCACCCAGTTGGTTTGCAAGCCACCATTAAACACAAAGAACAAGAGGAGAATAAGGAAGTCATTCTTCACACATTTTTTTTATGTCAAGAGCAACGCTCTTGCATGCCTTCCTATGTTATTAGCTATGTCTGATATTGAGAGTATTGATGCGTGCTATGCTTACACAAAGATGACGGAGGAGACAGAGGGTTCTAAACAGCAGTCCACTACCATGTTCAGATATAAATGCCTTTCTTATCTGATTCGATCCGTGCCCAAGTTTGACATACATGCTCAAGATCACCTTTTCAAACATAGGTCGGAAACCAGGAATGCTTGTTTTCTCAATGATGATCATTCTGAACCAGACGTTGGGGTCAAGGGGTCAGAATCTCGAGTCCCTCAAGTGAAAACACCCTTAAAAAAAAAAAAAACTAGCCCCTACCAACACCCTAATCCAACCAACCCTCTACCCCAAAGTGTGTGAAACAAACGCCAAGGATTTGCTTATTATTTAACACCAAGAACCTGTCAGATTTTAACCACTTTTTTACAGTTTTCGAAATGGGTTCTTCAAAGCAACCTTAAACGTTCATTGGAACGTTCATTGGAAGGTGGGAAACACAGGGCACAGGCACACATTTTCACACACTCATTCACACACTGTGGGCAATTAAAAAACATCAGTTAGCCTACTCTGCATGTCTTTGGACTGTAGGAGGAAGCTGGAGTACCCAGTGGAAACCCAATAACATTGCGAAGAACATGTAAATCGACTCTCGAGGCCACAGTGTTAAACGTGCTGCCTGACAGGGTCTAGAAGTCTCCCTAGGCTTATAACTGACGTTTCGTCTGATCACGAAACACTGTGTTGCAGGTTTTGAAACGTAATTATCAAACATGAGAAGGCTCTCTGGTTAGCACTATGGCTTTGCACCTTGAGGGTCGAAGGTTTGAGTCCTGAGTTTGCATGTTCTTGCTGGGTTTCCTCTGGGTGTTTGGTTCACTCCCACAGTCCAAAGACATGCAGAGTAAGCTAACTCTCATTTCCAAATTGCTTGTGTGTGTGTGTGTCCAGGTGTACCCCGCCTAGTTCCCAAAGTCTCCTGGGATAGGCTTCTGGCTTCAAATGACCCTGTACAGGATTAGAGAAAATGAATGGTTAAATGAATGAATGAATGAATGAATGAATGAATCAATGAATCAATGAATCAATGAATCTGTGAAGAACAATTTCTTTTTTATAATGTTCCCTGAGACTTTGGCTTAATATGAAATGCCCTGGACACTAAAAGAAAACATGTTTGTTTATGGACACATTAGAGAACAGGCCTCAGAACTCAGAACCCCTTCTCTCTTGTTTTAAGAGTCAGAACTGAAACTAATGGTTCCTCCTGAGAAACAACCAATGGTTATTTATGTATTTATTTATTTATATTCAAAATTACTTCTCATTATTTTCATCTTAATTAGCTAGAACCTCAAAGGATTTTAACATTCAGCCATTGGTGCTCTGTAAACCTAGAGGGTTTTTTATGCTTTTGTTTTTGAAATCTGTTTGGCAACGGCAGCCGAAATGCTCATAATCTGTGAACAGCAACAAAACAAAAACATTTTTTTATTACAAGTACCATTACAACCGATACTACACACCACATGCGGTGCAACCCGGCTGTGTGGCTAATTAGCAATGTGGCTAATCTTGCTAACTGGGGAAGCTAGAGACGTGATGTATTAGCCATGTGCTCATGGTTACAAAGCTGGCATGGGTTTGAGTGCTAGCTGTAATCAAGAGTTCCTGGTGAGGTTTGGCTAGAGGCAAAGACTTTGGGGAACAAAAAAAGATTTTTTTTAAATGGATTTGTAAGGATAATTAATTTTTGTTTTGTTTTGATGTTTTTTTGGCCATTTTTAGAAAATATTTGAAATTTTATACAAGACATTCCTGACATGTCCCCCCTCAGGAAATAGAATAAAAAGACGAAACAGTTGCAGACTGCTTAACACCTGTTGGGAATTTCCCCCCAAAAAACAGTACACACACACACACACACACACACACACACACGTGCACACACACACACACACACACACACACACACACACGCACAAACGTGCGTGCACATACACCTCGCATGCAGCTGCAGCATAACCTGAATTATAGCACCACCAGCCAAGTGAAAAGGCACTGCACTTCTTGAAGCCAACAACTTCACACCAAACTGCAAATAAAAGCCATTCTTCATGACTTAAGTGACGTTTAGCGTCTGGGAATCAGACCCAATTCTCACTTCTTTTTTTTTTTTATAAAATAAGTAATCATTATTCTGATCTCATGACATTAAAATGACGGGAATAGGGGAACGATTTAGTCTGCAGACACCAGATCTGCATTATGCTGTCCATCTATCTATCTACCCATCTATCTGTCTATCTAGCTATCTGTCTATTCTACTCAATACTAATGCACTAATGATTCCTGAACACAATTTCCACATCATTAACATCAGCATCATCATCTTTCTTTCCATTTTCCACATCACTCCATATCCCTGTCTCATTTCTCCATCTCTCTCTCTCCTAATTGAGACAAGAAATGCTCTCTCTCTCTCTCTCTCTCACTCCTTCTGTGTGTGTGTGTGTGTGTGTGTGTGTGTGTGTGTGTGTGTGTGTGTGTGTGTGTGTGTGTGTGTCTCAAATGAACCACCGCTGGTGTAACCCACACGTGCCTTCTATGCAGGTAAAGAATAACTATATGCTTCATGATCAATAACGTGTCTATCTATCTAAGCATCATCTATCTATCTACACACACACACACACACACACACACACACACATACACCTAGAACAGCAGAGTGCACATGTACATATTGCTGATACAGATTTCAGCACGGGGTGAGGCTGTAGATGAGAAGGTGCACGAGCACACAGAGAGAGAGAGAGAGAGAGAGAGAGAGAGACCAGATTTAAAGGTAAAAAAAAAAATATATATATATATATATAAATGCATTCGGAGCAAACACCACATCATGACTTCATCACTCGAACAGGACGGCTGCAGGACACCGCAAGGCACGCGCGCTCTACGTCACAAAATCAATATATATGTATAACATATGTATGACGTAATAAGCAAGAATGAAGTTTACCTTGAATCAGTGTAATGTCAGCTCTGCTCAGGAGCTCGGTCAGGGTCAGAGCAGCTCGAGATCCTCACATGTCGGGTTTTCTCCTGCCGCTCGCTTCTCCTCCACCCGCTCCGATCCCAAAACCATTCTGCTCGAGCATCCGGTAAAGCGGCAGCCCATATCCTTCACTCCGGGCGCGGGAAATAATTAAATAATAATAATAATAATAATAATAATAATAACCAGCACTACGAATCCGGCCTTTAAAAAATGTATATCAGAAATCCCAAAAAGTCAGAATCCCGAGGTGCTCCTCAAGAAGAAGAGGAAGAGGATGAAAGTGGAAAAGCTTCTCCATTCGGTGCGGCACGAAACCACACACTCGTGAAAAATACAAACTCCATCAATATATATCAAGTTGCACGAAAAGCGAACAGCAGCGCCGCATCATAACGCGTTATAACCTCCACATGCTGCAGCGCGCGAGCAACATTCTCCTCCAGGAGATCAAAAGATCCGGATTAGATCATCATCATCATGCCTCGGTCTCAGGATCTCAGGACAGAGTTACATCCGCTCTTCATTCCCCTCCAGATGAAGGTGATGAGGATGAAGAATGAGAAAGGTGCACGAGGATTTTATCGAAGAACGCACGAGCGCACATTTCCACCGTGTATGAGAGCTGAACCGCCGAGCGCGCGAGCCACCGAGAGTGAGATGTGGGGTGTGTGTGTGTGTGTGTGTTTTGGGGGGGAGAGGCTACGATCTCCTGTTCACGCGCATCTATTCTCCCCCTCACCGCGCTCTAGCTTTCTGTCGCTCTCTCTCGGCGCGGACTCGAGTTTAATCCACACGCGCGCGAGCTCGCGCGTACACGCGGACTGGCGCCGGCGAGCGCGTGCGCGCGCACACTTTTATATACACGCCGCGTACCGGTGTATCGCTCCATTCTAATCGAACAAACATCATCATCATCATGTCCTCCTCCTTTTACACTGCCAGGGAGAAAATTTATGGAAAGGTGTGGGTTACACAGGAAGTAAGCAAGAGAGAGAGAGAGAGAGAGACACACACAGAGAGAAAGAGAGACAGAGAGATAGAAAGAAAAATATATAGAGACAAACCTAGAAAGACACAAAGAAAGACTGAGAGAATATATAGAGAGAAAAGGAGACAGAGAAAGGTAGCCAGAAATAGAGAGAGAGAGAGAGAGAGAGAGAGAGAGAGAGAGAGAGAGAGAGAAATGGGGTCGCATGCAAAAATTCAGCAAATCTACACCATCCCCACACTAACTCTAATAACAGACAAGAAAAGAAAAGACACACTTATGTTCATCTTCTACACTTGAAGAAGAGCACGAGGAGGAAGATGAGGCTCTGGTTCAGAGTGACAATTGAAATTCTCTCCTGACACACACACACACACACACACACACACACACACACACACACACACACACACACACAATGAGCTGTTTTCTGTAAAATAATGGCAGTTAACTCAATCAATAGCATTAACCTACAAAAATGTGTTAATTATTAATAACATTTCTATTAATATATTCTATTAGTTCTATTAATTTAATAATACATTAAAAGTAAACTGTTTTTTTTTGTTACATTATTATTAACTTTAAAATATGCCATCATTCCATAGCAGTGGTTATTGATTGTAATCTATAATAAACCTCGGTTTCTATAGCAACAGCTCATTCACAGGGAGGTGTACACGCTTTCAAATAAACCTAACAAACTGGAACAGCACTGCTCATAATGTCAGGTTTTTACATGTTCACACATTTTATGTGTATCTTTTAGTTGCAAAGTTGTACATTTGTTGTAGTTAAAAAAGTTCCAAAACTAAAACTAGACACGACAGCACCTTAACGGCCAATCAGAGAACCAGCAGAAATGACAAAAAGTGACTGTTTACAGAAAAACACAGAACAAGTGGAAGCAGAAGAGCACTAACAGGGTCCTATTTTGTGAGACTGTGATGATGCCTCCCTTTATATGTTTCCTTTTGATCTAACATGTAAAGCTTTAAATGGTCTTGAGTCAAGATACCTGAACTGTTAGTATTTTATGATCTGCCACACCTACTTTGATCTAAAGGTGTAGGCTGATTTTTGGTACCTCATATTATGAAAACTACAGACAGAAAAAAAAAAAAGAAAAAGTATAAGAAAAAGCCCAATCAATGCTCGGGACTCAGACACAATCTCCGTGTTTAAATCTAAGGTTGAAAAACTATATACTTACCCAAGTCTTTTGTGAATAGTTTTGCCTTAAGTAAAACAGATCAGATCTGGGGGATTCATGGACATAGAGTATTATAGTGAACTGGTAGGTTTGGATGCTGGAGATGTGCAGAGCTGCAAAAACTACAGAGGCATAAAGCTGATGAGCTACATCATGAAGTTATGGGGGAAAGTAGTGGAAGCTAGGTTAAAAGGAGAGGTGAATAATGAGAAAGTGTTGCATTGTGTGTTAATAGATCTAGAGAAAGTGTGTGACAGGGTGCTCAAAGATTAACTCTGGTATTGCAAAAGGAAGTCAGGAGTGGCAGAGTACTATATGTGAAGGTGGTACAAGATATGAACAAGGACAGCGTTACAGCAGTGAGATGTGACCAGGCAGTAGGTATGACCGACCGGCACCAGAGTTCTCTTTGTACTTTCCTGTTTGCAGTAGTGATCAGCAGCGAGAGGAAGGAGCAGGTTGAGATAAGTCTAGAGAGGTGAAGGGACGCACTGGAGAGAAGAGGCATAAGGGTCAGTAGGAGCAAGGTGGAGTACATTTGTGTAAATGAGAACGAGAGTGGGGAAAAGATGCAGTTGCAAGCAGTAGTGGTTGGAAATGTAGAGAAGTTAAAATATTTAGAAACAATTGACCAAAGCAATGTGGTAGAGAAGTAAAGAGTGCAGGCAGGGTGGAATGGGTGGAGAAGAGTTGCAGGAGTGATCTGTGACAGAAAGGTATAGGCAAGAATGAAAGGAAAAGTTTACAGGATAGTAATGAGACTATTACTATTGCAGGATGGCTTGAGAACAAAGTTCCCCAGGCCAAAGTTGACAAAGTGATGCATCTGGTGTATTGGACTCCCTTGAAGGCAATCTATGGATCGCCATTACTATTGAAAAATCAGAGACTGCTTCCACTGGCCGAGGCTTAACACGAAGGTTTGCAGATGCTGCGCAGAGTGGTGGATGAGAACGGCCTCAACTGGGGAAAGATGATTCCACATGTCCTGTTTGCGGTCCGTGGGCGACCATGTGCTGCTGCTTCTGCCTAGTGCTACATGTAAGTTCCTGGTCCGTTCACACTGTGGAATTAGTCGGGCCAGTGACCTATCGACTGCAATAGCCAGGTCAGCGCAAATGCACTGAGTTGTACCATGTAAATCTGTTAAAACTGTGGATATAACCTATACCATGCACCTCTTGCCTCTCTTTACGCTACAACACACAACCAAGAGCTGAGTAAACTCGTGGACCAGTTTAGGGATTTGTTCTTCACCGACCCAGGGCTCATATACCTTGCACGCTATAATATCATGACGCCGCTAAGTTCGATCATTTGCCAGCGCCCTTATTGAGCCATGGAAGCCTGATATTGTGCCAAAAATGTTAAGATGGATGGCATGTTGTGGCATGGCAGCATTTAGGAGTTGATTAGCCCCTGGTCTAGCTCCATAATAACTGTACCCAAGCTCGATGGGTTGATCAGGCTATGTAATTACTTCTGCAGTTTGAACACCATGTCCATTTTTGACACATACCCACTCCCATGTGTAGTTGATCTCGTGGACAGACTTGGTAAGACACAATTCATCTTCACTCTTGACCTGACTGAAGGCTCCTGGCAGGTGCCTCTAACACTGGAGGCTAAAGAAAAAACAACCCCTTTATGACTGACCAGGGCCACTGGCAGTATCGGTTCCTGCCCTTCAGTCTCCACAGTGCCCCAGCTACTTTTCAGCAGCTCATGGACATCGTCTGGAGAAACCCCCAGAAGTGTCACTTGGAGCTGACTAAGGCACAATACCATGGTTATCGAATGGATGCGCCATGTTAAAGCCACAGGAGCAGAAAGTGGAGGCCGTTTGACATACCTACGCCCAATAGTGAAAACACAGGTACATGTCTTTTTTGGGGCTAGCAAACTATTATAGGAGATTTCTTTCTTTCTTCTACTCTTTGGCAGCACCCCTTTCTGACCTCTTGAAAAAAGGGCTTCTGGAGATAGTATAATGGACTGAAAGGGAAGAAGTAGTGTTTAACAAATTCAAAGCCCAATGTCCTCCTCTGGAACCTTGACTTTGACCACCTTGTGCAAAATGAGGCTTTGTGAAACAGGGCTTGGGGCGGTCCTGTCTAAGGAAATCGATGTAGGATCGTCTGTGAAACAAAATTATGCAATGATTGAAAGGGGGGCTCTTGCCATTAAGTGGGCAGTAAGGAGTTCTGATATTATCTAGAAGGGTGGCACTTTACCTTGATTACTGATTATGCTCTTCTACAGAGGCTGGCAAGAGCTAAAAATACCAGTACCAAAAGTACTGGTTTCTCCCCAAAGAGGCGGGTTGGCTGTGAAGGCAGGCTACTCAGTGCGAGTGCTCTAACTTTTTTTAAAATGGTGAAATATGATTGAAATTGTGTTGATAGCTGCATGAAGAGGAACTACTTTGTGTAAGGAAAGCACTAAAAAGGCACTGGCCTATACTACCCAGTATGCAATGTTGGCCACATGACTGTAATGATGTCCAAGTGGATTGGATTCGCTTCTAAAACAGCAGTACAGACACACTGCTTTGTAACCTACAATGTTAAATAATAGAATTCCAGTTTCATGTTTAGGTCGCTGGTAAGAATAAAGTCAGTGCAGTTTCCTCAATGGAAATTTCTGACACTACATTACAACTGTGATCATTACACACTCACACACACACACAACCCTGGCTTACTACACTGTGTGCACCTGTGCATGTGCATGCACACGTGTGTGTATGTTTGAAGACAATGTGTTCTTGTTTCAGCAGGACCTTGTTTTTCTTATTTATGATTTTTTTTCAATCTGTGCTAGTGAGAAACTGTTGCATCAATAAATTTCTGCAGCACACCTTCACCTGACCTGCTGAGAGCAACCGAACAGAAACGTCCTGCCATCACATCACCTCATGCTTTGTCCTGAAAAAATAATAACACATATATATCAAAAAAAAAAAGAAACAATCTAGGGGCAAAGAGGAAGCAGTGTTCATTTTTTTTTTAATGAAAAACATCACTGATATTACTACTTTGACCACTTATAATAATAATAATATTATTATTATTATTATTATTATTATTATTATTATTATTAATGGTTTCATTTTTTTGCTCCACCATCTGTTCCTCCAAGTGAATAAAAATCTCAATAGAAATGATAAAGCGCTATATAAATAAAAGTTTATGAGACTTATTTCTGTATGGTCACGACCATACTTCCACTTGATTCCACTGAGTTATTTTTCCATTTTTATTTAGAAAACAATCTAAAACAGTGCATGATATTTAAAAAATAGAGAAGTTCAAGTCAAACTGGTACTTTTGATTGTGCAGAATAACAGAACACAGAACTACCTGTTTAACATCTGAATTGCTGGCCTCCCAGGAACTTCTTTAATGACCCAAACATGTGGATGGCTATGGCTTAGAGAGATGTAAGGATTGAACTGGGGATGTGGAAAAAACTCCCACCTGAATTCCTGTAATGTGAAAGTGGTGTTGGTGAATGAATGTGTGTACAGTTCTCACAGACAGACGTATATGTTTTTTCCACATGTTGTTGGCAAGTGATCATTCCAATGATTTTCATGGATCAGGTGCTCCACTCATTGTCCCTTTGCATGAACAACAGCACTGGGCTCTGAGCCACCTCGGCCTGGATTGTCATTCACGGACGTACAGCCTTCTTTAAATCATTTGCAGCATTCAAATGTCTTACTGCAGTGAATTGAGGTTGTGGAGAAACAGTAAACGTTCCTTAATGTAGCAGCAAGGATGTAAAAAGTTATCCAGGTTTAGTGAATATTATGCAAAAGAGCATTTACAGGTTGGTGTGTACGATAGTCTGGTAGTGTAGATCAGTGTGTTTGCGCTTGTGTTGATTAATCAGTCCAGTCTCAATGTTTGAGGTAGTTTTGTGTGTGTGTGTGTGTGTGTGTGTGTGTGTGTGTGTGTGTGTGTGTGTGTGTGTGTGTGTGTGTGTGTGTGTGTGTGTGTGTTATCAGTCTAGACCCTTTTGTTGAGGAGACGGGTGGGTTGTGGAAAGAAGCTGTTGCACAGTCTGGATGTGTGTGCCTGAATGCTTCGGTACCTTTTTCCAGATGGCAGGAGGGTGAAGAGTGAGTGAGAGGGGTGTGTCTGAGCAGCCACTATGCTGGTGGCTTTGCGAATGCAGCGTGTGGTGTAAATGTCCTCAATAGAGGGAAGAGAGATCCCGATGATCTTCTCAGCTGTCCTCACTATCCGCTGTAGGGTCTTGCGGTCCAGAGACGCTGCTGGGCATTCTTGTGCAGAGAGCTGGTGTTGAGGGACCAGGAATTTGGTGCTTTCAACGATCTCCACCGAGGAGCCGTTGATGCTCAGCGGAGAGTGTTCGCTTCGTGTCCTCCTAAAGTCAACAACCATTTCCTTTGTCTTGTCAACATTCAGAGACAGGTTGTTGTCTTTACACCAGTCCGTTAGCCTCTGTACTTCCTGACTCGTCGTTTTTACTAATGAGACCTATCACGGTCGTGTCATCAGCAAACTTAATGATGTGATTCAAACTGTGTGTCGCTACACAGTCGTGAGTCAGCAGTATGAACAGCAGGGGACTGAGCACGCAGCCTTGTGGGGCCCCAGTACTCAGTGTAGTGGAGCTGGAGGTGTAGGTCCCGATCCGTACTGACTGAGGTCTTCCGGTCAGAAAGTCCAGTCCATAGTGTTGAATGCTGAGCTGAAATCTATGTACAGCATTCGAACGTACGTGTCCTTATTGTCCAAATGTGTCAGTGCCAGATGGAGTGTGGTGGAGATGGCGTCATCCGTTGAGCGGTTAGGACGGTACGCAAACTGCAGTGGGTCATAACCACATAATATTGAAGGGTTGAACTATAACATTCTGACAGTCTATGAAGCAGGGCATTTTCTAGAAAAGTAAAGTAAATCAATCCATCACAGTGTAAATGCATATACAGATATGGTATGTACTTATATATTGCTAGATTGACAGATAATTAAAAAAAAAAAACACTACCTCATGCATTTCAGCACCATGGACAGCACTTTATTATCAAACCAGTTTGTCTTGTAAAACCTGGTCATTGGCAACATTATTTGATGGCTGGATGGATGGATGGATGGATGGATGGATGGATGGATGGATGGATGGATGAATGGATGGATGGATGGATGGATGGACGGACTGACAGACAGAGAGAGAGAGAGAGAGAGAGAGAGAGAGATACTTTATTGGCCCCCAAGGTAATTTCCAGAATGGACCTACTGGACAGGCTCGCATTGGTGCCCAACTACAGATGATGAATGCACTGTTACTCCCCTCTTGATGTGAGCATGCAAACACACACACACACACACACACACACACACACACACACACACACACACACACACACACACACACACACACACATTCTGACATTCATGATGGTCATAAGTTGCAGTGACGTTCCAAACGAAAAAAAAACTAAACACAATTACAGCTATGGCTAGGTTACAGGCAAATTGCTAAAGCTAACAAAGGGTAAAGGGAACAAGAATAGTGAGAACAGGACATAAACACACCTTTAAAAGTGTGCAGGTTATATTTACATATTTAAGATAATGTGGTGAGGTGCATTCTGGGATTTTAAGTCCAGAAGAAAAGTTCGCAAAGCACAAACAAAAAAATAAAAAATAAAAAACCCACGAACACACAGAAAACTTAAGAGAGAATACAGAGCTACTGATTATCATTACTACTACTATTACTACTACTACTAATAATAATAATAATAATTTGTGTGTCTATGTGTATACAGTATATAAAAAGTTAACATAAGACTGAATTTAAAAAATACTGTCAGTATTACGAGTCCTCAGGTCTCAGTCTGACCTTTCAGGTTAACTCTGAAGTGATTGTTTGAAGTGAGGAACCTTTAAAATTTTACCACAGTAAAATAGAATTAAAATAATAAAATAATAATAATGATAATAATTAGCATGAATGGTCAACATGCCAGTGAACAGGTGTTTGTTACGTCATTCTTGTCCCAGCTGATTTTACTCTCGGGGGAATTCCAGAAGGTTTAGAGAGCTGAGACTCGACAAGACCTTGCACTTGCCAGTTAAACCTGTTAATGCTATGAAACGTTTACAGGTTTAAAAGTTTGTTCATGGTTACTCTGAGGAAATAAGAATGAGAATCATTATGGTTGTCCTGCATGGACTTACATCGGAAGGCTTCAGCTGATCCTCTTCTAGTCTGGCTCACTAAAATCTCACTAAAATCTTTGGTATGGGTTGTTTGAGTTTCTCTAGGGTATGAGCAAACCCTGAAAAAATTAGATATACCTTTAATTAAGTAATCAGCAATTCTATACACTCATTAAAGTAAGAAATCTACTGGGTTCTTTAGCTGTTCCCCAGTAGCAACCCTGAAATACACAGGAAACCCTACTGTGCCGTGTTTGGTTCCCAGAAAAGATTTGGAACACAAGAACCCTGTACTGAAAAATTCTTTGTCTAAGAGCCAGTCTCTCTCTCTCTCTCTCTCTCTCTCTCTCTCTCTCTCTCTGTCTATCTCTCTCTCTCTCTCTGTATTACTACTGTGTCTCTGTCTATCTGTCTCTGTGTTACGATTGTTTCTCTCTTTATTTTTCTCTCTCATACTCTTTTTCTTCCTCATGTGTAAGAGCTTCACCGTGAAACACAGACAGGTTTTAATTAACCAGGAAGGAATGCACTTAACATTTAATGTAAATTTTAAGTGTAAAGCGAGGGACAGCAGCTACACCGTGTTTTGAGTGTGGGGACGTCGAACACAAAAGGCTGAGCTGTCCGCACGGAGCTCAGGGGGGCGACTAGACCGGGAAACAGCGGCAGCAGCGGGGGGACAGTCAGCCGGAAAACATCATCGAGGAGTCCGAGTCTGCCGCAGGCCTCGGCGACACAATGTTGTGTGTGTTTATATATGATGCGCACTGTAAACCCGATTAAGTTGGCAAAACTCAAAATATTTGAGGTAATCAGTTATGATGTATGAAGTAATGATGTTTCCAATTTGAAGTAAACAGAACTATCAGTTTTTGAGTTTGTTGAACTTGTTGCAAATCAAATAAATTGTTGCTGCAGCTGTTGGGAATCAAACCCGGGCCTTTCACATGGTAGGCGAAACACCAACCACTGAGCCACCAGTGCTCTATAGAGTTTTAGTTGGTGGAACTTTAAGGTAAAAGTTACTGTTATGTAAGTACTTACGATTACTTAAAATATACAATTTGTTCAGCTAACTTAATTAATTCAATTAATTTGACCTAATTGCATTTATTTAAGTTAACAGTATTCAATGTGTTTAATTACTTTGAGCATTAGGGTTTACAGAGAGTGTGTATATATTTGTATATAAAATGTAAAATAGTCCCTTTCTTGATTTGTCACAATAAAGTGAGAGTAAAACCTCTCTCTCTCTCTCTCTCTCTCTCTCTCTCTCTCTCTCTCTCTCTCTCTCTCTGTGTCTCTAAATTTAAGCAGACTTGGGGAATGGAATAGATAAAAAGTTCTGCTTCAAGGTTAGCCTCTTAGTACATTCTCTACCTCTCTCCTCCTTTACTCTCCACAGATGGAGTGACACCTAAGATGTCACTTCCTGGATATAGACCTGCTGTCTTATTGATGTAATGCGGCTCTCTTATTTGCCGTTCACATTCTATCATGCCATTCAGTTCAAGAAATCATTCTAAAAAACTTCATGATGAAATACCTAACAATAACTTGAAAAAGTTACAGAAAAACATTTCAGTAAGAAATCGAGCTTATTGTTCTAAGATAAATACAACATCGCAATTGTGTTGCAAGCGTCATGTTATTTACAGAACACAGACAAAGAAGCCTCAGAATCCAGCGCCGTTTTCCTGACAGCATGTATTTGTGCTTAAGACGGCTACAAGCTGAAGGAAGGGGCCGAGGAGCAGCTGCGAGGGGTTATGGATCAGAGAAGCGCAAGATCTGCAGAGGAATCATGGGACCATGAGCTCAGCGGGCTTGTACTGAAGCGCCGTTCGGACGGGCGGTGAGACGGGTCATAGAAAGAACAAAGTGAATGAGACTTGTTTAAAAAGAGAGCGACCTCATTCTTCATTCACATGCCTCGAGCAGCTTGGAGATGACACACAGAAAAAAAAGAGTGAGATAAAGGAAATAAGAGAGTGTGTGTGTGTGTGTGTGTGTGTGTGTGTGTGTGTGTGTGTGTGTTCTGTTGCACCATCAAAACTGGGGAAGCTAAAAAAAAAAAAAAGGATCCTCAAAATTTCTCGACAGCTAAATTTTAAACTTTTGAAATTGAAAGTGACCTTAAAGAGTTTCTAAAGAAAAAAATAAACATTGTTACATGAAAGCTTGGTTGAGTTTTAATGTATTATAGATGGATATGATCTAACACCCTGCTCGAGGCGCAGCCCGGAATTAGTTTCAGGTGGGGATGAGTAGTATCTGCTAAATAAAACCCCAGTGTGATCTGTATGATTATTCTGACACACGCCACACATTTGTGAAGTTCAGGTGAATTTCAGATGGCAGCATGAAGTACTAAGGGCAGGAATTTGTTATTTGATGATTTAACACACAACCTACCTTCGATTGATCTCATCATCGTAGCTCCTGGGGGAATCCGGTGTTGTTTTTGCTTTGCTTACATAAATATTAACCATCCATAAATCTGGAATCATTTCTATCCTTGCAACATGACCTGATTTCATTTCCATTACAAACACTATATTAAAAATAAATAAATACATTGAAAAAAGTTATTTTACTTATAACCGATAAAGCAAGTCAAACATTGAAACAAGGAAATAAACAGAGAAAATAAAAATGAAATCAAACGGTGTTCTCCAATTTTCCCGGTTCTCCCACTTCATCTCTTCTGTTTTTCCAATATTCCTTTTCCTATTTACTCAGACAACAGACACACAAAAAAAAGCCAAATATGATTTATCCTCATCTACACTGTGAATTAATTTCTGCGATGTAATCAGAAGGATGTTTCCTGGTAAACAGCAGTATACTCACAGTGGCCGCTACGTGTTTAAACTCTAAACCTAATCCATCCGATCTGCGTCTGATCCGAAGTGTAATTAACAAACATCACACTTGAGGTCATTCTTTTGTACTGACTATCACACAGCTGTTGCGGTCGTAGCAAGAGGTTGTCGTACGAATTACAGAACCATGCTGATATCCAGCATAAGAACCCAAAACCTCGGTGGTGATATTTGCATTTACATTTAGGCATTTGCCAGATGCTCTTGTCCAGAGCGGCTTCTGTTAATTATGTACTTTATTTCTGTAAGGAGTCTCCAGTGTTAGTGCTTTGTAACAGTGATAATGTAATTGAAGCTGGAACTCTTTGCAGTTACTTGGTCACTTCAGGAACACTATAACGTGAGTGACAACAAGAACCTACTTTTTTCATGCAACTATAAAAAAGAAGAAAAAATAGTTTTTACATAATGTTTTCAAAATGTAACAGTTAGCAGCTTTGTTTGTTGTGTAAGAGGAATAAAACACCTGAGAACCGTTGGTCTCGCGAGGGACAGATCTACACCGCACTATTCAGAATGAGTAGATTTGCAGATGACACCTGTTGCGCTGCACCTGCTGGTATGTTTATTTCAGGCCCCCAGAAACCTGCGTACATTGTACCAACATTAGGTAGCACCCGGTATGGTACGGTACTGTATAAAGGCCTATAAAGACAAGGACAAAGAAACAAGAGAAAGGCAAAGCCCAAGTTAATGTCAGAAGCCAGCATACTTGAGAGAGCGACAGCAGCACTCCACTTGTTAAGTGTGCAATCTCTGCCTAAGTTAAAAAGCATGTAAATGAGATATAAGTCCTGAGACGCGGGTAACTCATCCAGCAAGGATGTGAGAGTGTATTTTTAGTTTTTAGAGCAAATGTCCGGCCTCGAGGAGACGGCGGAGCTCTGTTAGTTTTGTGTTGTCCATTTCTTTAGTTTCTTTTTCAGTTCCCTATTAATAAACCCACGCTATCTCCGAACAGGAAGGTCTTCCTGTGCATATCGTAAACACTCTTACATCCTCCTATTTTGCTGACCCCCTAAGAAGCCATTTCATTAGACCTCATTACATACAAATATTATTACATCTCGTGGTGCAGCTCCCAAAGCCACACCACGTAACATTAAAACCAGATTATCAGCGTGTATGATACATGTATAAACACACTGTAATGATCTTTTAAGACTAAAATAAATCTCAGGATGCTTTAGTTTATCTTCTATTTGTTTTATTTTTAAAGTTATTGCTAAATTTATTTGTTTGTTTCTTTCCTTGTTTGTGGTTATTTGTTGTTTTATTATTTTTAAAATGGATGTATTCATTCATAGGCGGCACAGTGGTGTAGTGGTCAGCACTGTCGCCTTGCACCGCCAGGGTCCGGGTTCGATCCCCGGCCAGGCTCGATTCCCGTCTCTGTGTGCATGTAGTTTGCCTGTTCTCCCTGTTCTTGGTGGGTTTCCTCCCACAGTCCAAAGACATGTAGGTTATGCTAATTGGTGTTCCCAAAGTAGTTCCCATAGTGTGTGTGTGTCTGTGCCCTGTGATGGATTGGCACCCTGTCCAGGGTGTCTCCTGGGATAGGCTCCAGGTCCCCCGCGACCCTGAATATAGGATTAAGCGGTATAGAAGATGAGTAAGTGAGAGTGTATTCATTCATGCATTCATATTTATTTATTTATTTACTAATTTATTTATTTACTTACCTACTTATTTACTTACTAATTTAAAAATCGCTTTGTGACAATGCTTTACAAATAGAACTGAGCATTTCAAAAGCATTCCCATTTTTTTCTCAGTTTTTTTTTAAAAGAAAGAAATGGATTTGACCACGAAGAAATCCTCCTTTTTTTTTTTTTTTTGCTCTGAAGCTTGCAGGGCAGACCGGTCAGCTGCAGATATCAAGAGACAGCCATGAAGGGAGTGAAAGAAAAAGAGAAAATTTCATTTCCTCAAAGAAAAGCCGTTTATTATTACAGGTTGGGAACAGAAGAGTCCGGCTCAGCGGTTTGTCGAAGCTGTCAGAAAGAACAGAAACGGATTATAGAGTGAACACGGTGAGGAGAAAACTTCCTGTTCAATGTGAACAGACAAAAATGATCTTATGAGGGGATCAGGAAGGGGAAAAAAGGGTCACTGAACTGGAGCTACCTGCTGATATTCCTGGCCAAGTTAGCACACCAAGCTAACACTTTGTAAGACCATATACTGTAAGAGAACTGGACAAACCCTCTAGGACATCACCCACAGATTTTCTGAGTGGCTTTTAAGCCCAACTGTGGACACTCTGGTCACCTTGTCATGAGCTGACTCCACCTTAACCCCAGTGAAACCATAAATAGGTAAATGGGTGGAATGAACAGCGCCTGGCTGTTGGTTGGAACACGCCTACTTACTATAGTTCTCACAAGCTAGCTGAATATGCTTTAGCTTAGTTAAAATGCATTTAATTAAAGTCTCTCAGCTGACCTATGTCAACTCCAACATTTCTTGCGGGTAGTTAAACTACAATGATTTTCTTGGTAGCTAAAGTGATGCATTTCAGACAGCTAGACGTCTGAAACCTGCAATGCAGTCAAACCTCAAATCAGTCAATCTCCTAATCCTAGTCCTATGGTAATTTTAACTGATGAGTTACATAACACTTCACCCGATACAGTTGTCATGAATGGAAAATCTACCTATGGAGACCAAAGCTTTGTTGTTTGTTTGTTTGTTTGTTTGTTTGTTTGTCAGTTTGAAAACATTTCTTTATTTCTGTTTAAAGTTTGACACTTTAAAATAGAGGTCTATAGGGATTAACTCATTTTTAAGCTGGTCATTTAAAGAACTGCACATTTTGGCACTGCCGCATTGGACAGAGATGGAGATTGCTCTTCATATAAAACACAATTTTAAGTCTAATTCATATTTTTTTTATAATCTTCAATAGGTGTATTCAATGGAGTTCTTTATAAATGTTTAATCTCCAATGCCTAATGTTAACCCGATGCCAATGAGCTTAAGGTCATAATAATAAATGCATTATTGTTAATTCTAGCTTACATATGCTATGTAGGTGGCATAGTGACTTAGTGGTAAACATTGCCAGCTTGCACCCTAAGGTTTGTGTGCATGAAGTTTGCGCATGTGTGCCCTGCGATGGAGTAGCACATCGTCCAGAGTGCCATAAGTCTCCTAGGATAGGCTCCAGGCCCCCCGAGACCCTGTATACCGTATAAGCCAAGGTCCATAAAGACATGGATGAGTGAGTTTGGTGTGAAAGAACTTGACTGGCCTGCACCTTTGGGATGAATTAGAGTGGAGACTGTGAGCTGAGCATTCTCGTCCAACATCCATGTCTGACTTCACAAATGGTCTGACCTCTTCTAAAAGAATGGTCAAAAATTTCCATAAACGCACATCAAAACCTTGTTAAAAGCCTTCACAAGAGTTAAACTGAAAATAGGTGGGCCAATATTAAACCTTATGGATTACGAATTGGATGCATGTAAAGACAGGCGGGCGTATACTTTTGGCTATACATATATACTGTATATATATATATATATATATATATATATATATATATATATATATAAAGCTTGGATTGCAAGCATAATTCGTTCTGGAAGCATTCTTATTAAAAAAATTTTAAAAATGAATAATAATAATACAAAAAATAAAGTGAAGATGAAACAAATTAACCTGCACTTTAACTTTGGTAAGAATTGTGGCTGAAGTAAGACAAGAGTGGAGAAAAGGAGGCAGAGGGCGACTTTGTGAAAGAGAACAACTTTCACACACACACATGAATGCAAACAGAATCATTGCTTTGTTGGAAAACTTCTTTAACAAGGAACCTCTCTGAAGACACTTGCTTTTGCCAACTTTTGAGGATTACGCGGAAATGTGATGTTGCATTGTTGTTAAACAGATTCATCTCCTGCGCTACTAGTGGCTTTTTAATCTTTTTCTCTACAGGGGCCATTGTTGTAGTACAGATACTAAAGAACAGTCACTACACACGCGCGGCCGCACACACACACACACACACACACACACACACACACGTGGTCACAATGTTATAGTATGGTTTAGGAGTGTGTTTATGAAAATCTTTGACCATTCTTCCAGAAGTGCATTTTGAGGTCAAACACGGATGTTGGATGAGATTGCCTGTCTCTGCTTATTTCAATTCTCATCTCAATTCATCCCAAACGTCTTGAGATCAGGACTCATCCATGTCTTTATGGACCTTGCTTTGTGCACTGGTGCGCAGTCATGTTGGAACAGGAAGGGGCCATCTTCATACTGTTTCCACAAATTTAGGAGCATGAAATTGTCCAAAATGTCCTGGTATGCTGAAGCATTAAGACAGGGGTGTCCAAATCCAGTCCTGGAGGGCCAGTAACCAGCACAGTTTGTCATTCACCAACAGCTAAACACACCCATTGAACCTAGTAATTAACAGATTAAATCAGCTGTGTTTGAGAAGAAGCACCAAACTGTGTTGGACACTGGCCCTCCAGGACTGGATTTGGACACCCCCTGCATTAAGAGTTCCTTTCAATGGAAGTAAATAGCCAAGCCCAACTCCTGAAAAACAACCCCACATCATAATCCCTCCTCCACCAAACTTCACACTTGGCACAATGCAGTCAAACAAATACCATTGTTCTGACGGTTCTAGAGTGCATTGGTGGCGTGACCACTGCATCTCATCCTTTGCATTGCACTTGGTGATGTAAGGTTTGGATGCAGCTGCTCAACCATGGAAACCCATTCCGTGATGCTCTCTATGCACTGTTCTTCAGCTAATTTGAAGGCCACATAAAGTTTAGAGGTCAGTAGCTAATTTGATGATTTGGATGGGTGAGTGAATGCTTTGGCAATATAGTGTATATATTTACAGGTATATTTACATACCTGCCAACACATTTATGTGTTGCGATCATAAATATTTTCACACTTTTCAGCTATCTGGCTGGGATGCATTAATCATAGTGATTTCTGAGAGGATTATGTTCATTAGTATTTAAAATCTTCATTTTTAATGCTAATCAGATGCAAATTGCAAACCTCATGTGAAAGGAATGTTGAGAGTATTTAATCATACATATTAATTAGCTTGCCTGTGAATGTTAGCCACCTAGCTAACACGAGCCAGATTAACAAACATGGCTTCTTAAAAAGTATTGTCACATTTATGTTTATACCTATAGCTAGCAAAAAATTTGTTAATTTGCCGGAACTTGTGTGAAAAATTATGTTTTTTTAAATTTTTTTTATTTTTTTTATCTTCGCTGTTCTACATATCTGATTAAGTCCAATTTATGCATGTGCATACTATTTACAGCTAATAATGTTCCACTAGGTATTACATGCTAACCTTTCAGTATTTCTGAGAGGTCATGTATGCATTAATATTTATTAATCATCACTGCTACTACTAACGAAATTTCCTAATGTGGGCTAAACTGACAGAATTTCCCAGTATTTTAAGTAAATGTTAATTAAATGTCAACAATGCTAACTTAAAAAAAGACAAAAGTGCTTTTTAGTTTCCATCACATATTCACATATTCAGATCCACCGCTTAGTACCTGGTTAAAGCACCTTTGCCAGCGATGCCTGCTTGTAAATGATGCTACAAGCTTGGCACACATTTCTTTTGGATGTTGATTTCCTTTCTTCTTGACAGAATCATCCTAGTTTAACCAGTTTGTATGGGCAGTGCCTTCCACAGCCATTTTCATGTCACTCCAGACTCTTGCTTGGCCGCTCCAGGACTTTCACAGAGTTATTGTGAAGCCACTCTTTGCTGGGATGCTTTGGGTCATTAGGCAAACTGTCACCCCAGCCTGAGATCCTGAAAACTCTGCAGAAGGGTTTCATTCAGGATATTCAGTTATTTTTCTGTACCCATTTTTCTTTCTATAATGGGTAGTTTTCCAGTCTCAGAAAAACATTGCCACAGCATGATGCTGCCACCACAGTGTTTGACTGTAGGGATAGTTTTAATAAGGCGATGCACTGAGTCTGATTTCCTGATTCCAAATAGTTCAGTCTTTCCATTTTCAGACAAGAGGATTTTGTTTCTCATGGTCTGACAGTGCTTTTTGCCAAACTCCCAGCTGGCTGTCATGTGCCTTTTTACTGAGGAAGGGCTTCTGTCAGGCCGCTCGACCATATAGGCCTGATTGGTGGAGTGGAGATCTGCAGTGATGGTTTTCCCACTGTAAGGCGCTCTCATCGCCACAAGGGAGCTCAGGATCTCATTTATACTGACCCTTGGGTTCTTCGTTCCCTCTCTGACCAAGACCCTTTGTCCCTGATTACTCGGTATGCCTGGGTGGCCAGATCTTATGACCGACGTTGATTGTTCCAATTCTCTTCCATTTAAGAGTGATGGAGCTTATCATGCTCTTGTGCACTTTCAAAGGTTCCAAAAATCTGCACTCTAAAAAAACGATTCTAAATTTAACAGTAATTTAAAAAAAAGTTAAGATCTTTGAAGATCACTGAAAATCATATACGTGATTGTTTGAGCTGGACATATACAAATAAATGCCTAAAAAACACCTATTAAATTTGTCTTAAATTTACATTATTATTTAGTTAGTTTATTTCACTAACAGCTAAATAACTAAGTGATTAACTAAATTTTATTTTAAACATTCACTTGATATTTTTTATACATTTCAATTCAAATATTTGAGAATGGAGTAATTCAGTTTATATATTAAAAAAAAGTATCGATTTGTTTCAAGAACGATAATCATCACTCATTCAAAATCAATATTCTTTATGTTTACAACAATAACAGAAACATTTTGCACATTTCTCTATGCAAAGAGCTCAAAAGCTAGCAAAAGTTAGTGAAATAATGACTCTGCATCAATACACAACTTTATAGGCTGTAAGTAAATTTTCTGAATACTGTCACAGCTGTGCTAGATAGCTAACATGCACAGTAGCTACCTAGCAATAGGCAAGTTCTGATGTTCATTGTGATTTAGCTTAATTGTTACAACCACCAAACTGACAGACACTTAAAATTTGGTGTAAAAGGAGATATTTATTTGGTTAACACCGTACAACATGCGGTGGTTGGGCTTTCCTTCGGGTTTCTGATTTTGCTCAGCCTACTGCCACTATGGTGGAGATATACTGTAAAACTAGCATATTTAAATAATTAATGCATTTTTTCAGATCCACCTCGCACAGCGAATCACAAGTCTACTTGTTTCAATTGGACACTTTGAGGAGGAAACACAGAGCAAAACAGTTTCGAACAGCAGTTAAAATATCCGGCTCTGGCACTATTTAGGCAGTACAGGATCTGTGTAGCCCCACTGTGGTTCTGCCTCCACCGCTGACTGCGGTCAGTCGCAAGTCTCCACACAGCCACTTACCATTCATGTGCATATTTTAAACATCGTTAAACACTGAACACGCAGCAGTAGGAAACCGTTTAAAAAAACATAAATGCATCAGCTGTGGGTCCAGCAACAGTAACACTGTAGAGAGCAAAGCTCTGAGTACAGTACAGCTTAGTCATGCTTTACAGCATTAGAAGCACAGAGTTTAATTAGCAGCACAATGCTGCAGAGCTTTGCTTAAAAAATAGGTCTTTTGATTCAAGTCCTAAGTACATGATATTCTAAAATGTATTTAAAGTGCAAAAGTACTACAAGTAACCTACAAACAAAAGAGTGTACCTAAACATTATTACATTTGCAGCTGATGACACAAATGTAACTAAGTAACTAGTAACTAAAGCTGTAAATGAAATGTTATGTATGTGTGTAATTAATGAATAGAAAAAAAAATTGTGAAACATTTGATGTATTCTCAACATCTCTTTCACAGAACCAACACCAGCAAAGAAGAGAAGTCGAATAGAGAAAGCAAAACAGAGAAATAAAAACTATTTATTTTTAATGCTACAGGAATATTAAATGTGTAACCATTAAATCAAAGATGCCAACATATTAGTTTGGTTATCACAAGTTCCGGAAATCAGTGAATAAGTGAAATAAGCTGCAGCTTGATTTTGACTATATGAGAGCATTGGCCAGGGAGTATTTATTGCAAACAGAAACTGTGACTAATCAGAAACATCTGGATAATAATCATCAGGTCAAACATTAAATTTGTGAATACAGCAACACTTAATGGTCCTGATATACTGTACAGGTCATCTCAGAAAAAAAAATTAAAATCATGGAAAATTAAAAATTTCTTTTAAATTTTCTTTTAAAAAGTAAAGCTCTTCTATATTCTAGATTCATTACATGTGCTGTCATTTCTCAAGCCTTTTCTTTTTTGTTTTAATTTTATTGATCATAGCTCAGGAAAAAAATCCAGTACCTCAAAATATTTAAATATTTTCTAAGATCAATCAAAGAATGACTTACAATACATAAATTATTAACTTTGTGTTAATTTGTGCTCTCAGTACTTGCACAAACTACTGCATCAGTGTGGCATGGCATGGAGGCGGTTCAGTCAGTGGCTCTGCTAAGGCGTTACTGAAAACCAGGTTGCTTTGATGGCTGCCTTTTTGACAATATCCTATAGATTCTCTATAGGGTTCAGGTAAGGTGAGTTGGCCAGTCAAGCACAGTAATACACATTTTGGTACTGCGGGCAGGTGCTAATTCCTGCTTTAAAAGAAAATCAGAATCTCCTTAAAACTTGTCAGCAGAGTGAAGCATGAAGTGCTCATGTGCTCCAATCTCCTGGTAGACTGCTGCATTGGCTTTGAACCTGATAAAACAATCAATGGTTTATTAAGCAATGGTCCAGTTCTTCTTCTTCTTCTTCTTCTTCTTAGACCAGGTAAGATGCTTCTCATGTTGCCTCTGCTTCAAGAGTTGCTTGCTACTGGGGATGCAACATTTTTAGTCTTGAAGACGTTTTGAGATATTTTTGTAAGCTGTAAACCATAAAGATGAAACCAAGGCTTGTATTATTCAACTTTATATTTAACCTATATATATATACTGTATATATACAGTATATACTATTAATTAACTTATAATGAATGTAATTATCTTTTTCACAATATTTAAATTTTTCTTTAGATTTTTATACTGTAGTTGATACTAATACATATAGAAAGTTGGGTATCATTTTTAAACAAGGAACGTTCACGTCAAGGTGGGACGTTTGATCATGCAGAATAACAGAACATATTTAAAGCTTCCTTTATTTCCCTCTCTATGTAAATTTCTCTTTATATGAGGTCGTGCATTGTTCTGCAAAAACAAAATGCCTTTGGTGATCAAATCCATCCGTTTGTCCTAAGAGCATTCCACTGGAATGTTCACTGGAATGACTGTACTGGGCTCCGAGCTATTTCAGCCAGGATCATCATTCTTGGACAGTCTTCTTTAAAACGTTTTCACCATTCAAATGTTTTCCTGTGAGTAAGAGTCTCATCGCCGTACTGTGCTTGAGGTCTTCAGTAAATGTCAGAATCAAATCGGTTTCTAGAGAATTTTCATCCCGCTTTGACTTAAACACCACTCGCAGAACAGTATGATGATATATATTAGTTCAAAAAGTATGTATTTAAATGGTAGTACAATTTTACCAGTCTTCTAGCTCTTACAGTAACAGTCACACTTGCACAGTATCATTCCTTTTTTAAGTGCCAGATTATGGGATGGAATTGTCAGCTCTTCAAATTTGTTGCATCATAAAAGGATGTTCAATCATTATCGAGTAAATCATGGTACCTTTGGTCATGGATATTTAGTGTCCTGTCTTCATTTAGACTGTCATTGCTCCTTGAAGACCTGCACACACATTTGTAAAGATCCCACAGTTTGCAAGAAACTGACGAGTGTGAAGGTCTACAATCTTTCAGATGTAAAATATGTGACTCATTAGACTCTGATGCAAAAAACAACTTTCCACATTTTAACTGTATAGTGTTTGCAGCATATGTGTTGTTTACTAATAAGATCAATTCAGCTCACTGGTTATTATAAATTTGCAAGTGAATCAGGTTGAGTTTCGACTTCATGTCTTGTCAAATTTGGCAAATAAAAGTTTAATAATAATAAATATACTTTAATTATAATATGTAAATGTGTATTTTTTTGTTTATAATCTGGTGTCATTAGATACTTTGACCTGAATTAAAATACTCCTTGAGTAAATATAGGTTTAAAATTAAGTGTAACATATTAATTCTGTAATAGACTAGAATGAAAAAAAAATTCAGGTAAAATATTTAGTAAATGTAACACATCTGTTTATTAAATAATAATCTAGTTTTTGTTTCTTCTACCTTGCAATTATACAATTATATCTACTCTATTATTTTTTTTTACTCATTTTTACTTGCAACTTTTATATTTACTCAACATTTTACTTACTTTCTCACTGTGTTGTGTGTAGAATGTAAAAAAAAAGATCTGACATCCAAAAGTTGAAAGGTTCTGAAACTTTGTGTCTGCACAAAGATTCCCTGACAACAGGACACAGAGCTGCTGTGATTTAAATAAATAAATAAATAAATAAATAAATAAATTGAAAATCCTAAACGTGTTGGAATGTCCTTCCTGGGATGTGTGTGTGTGTGTGTGTGTGTGTGTGTGTGTGTGTGTGTGTGTGTGTGTGTGTGTGTGTGTGCGTGTGTGTGTGTGTGTGTGTGAGTGTGAGTGTGTGTGTGTGTGTGAGAGAGAGAGAGAGAGAGAGAGAGAGTTAGTGTGAGACTTTTCAGTTTCCTTTTTCAGCGTGTAAAGAAGATAATCACACTAGTGTTATTTTAGGACAGTGTCTCCATCTTTAGCTGAGTGTGTGTGAGTCCACTCTCCTTGTGTGCAGTGGTGTGTGTGTGTGTGTGTGTGTGTGTGTGTGTGTGTGTGTGTGTGTGTGTGTGTGTGTGTGTGTGTGTGTGTGTGTGTGAGAGAGAGAGAGAGAGAGTGTGTTTTTGTATGATATTTCACTGCAGGATACATTGACATGAACATGGCACAAAAGAAAAGACAAAGAAATGTGTGTGTGTGTGTGTGTGTGTGTGTGTGTGTGTGTGTGTGTGTGTGTGTGTGTGTGTGTGTGTGTGTGTGACTGGAAGTGTGACACTGTGTGGCTATGTGTGCGAACAGTGGAACATCCTTCAACCTGCTGGGGTAACAAGAGCATGGTTAGTGACACACATACACACTTGCGCGCACACACACACACACACACACACACACACACACACACACACACACACACACACACACACACACACACACTCACAAAAGCCTACAGCTGAAGTAAAAAAAAGAGCAGGTAATGAGCAGCAACAGTGCTGACGTGGGAGAAGAGAGAAAGAGAGGAGAAAGTAGAACGTACATGAAGAAGGATTAGAAAAGAGAATTAGACAAAAAACAGCAGACAGACAGACAGACAGACAGACAGGCGGGGGGGGGGGGGTAAGGGTGCAGAAACACAAAGGGATATACAGCCAGGAAAACAGGCACGCAAAGAGACAGACAGGTTTGTAGACATAAAAAGACAGACATACAAACAGGTCAAGAAACAGAAGATATAAGAGATGCAAGAGATATAGAGTGTATGGAGAGATTTATGCTAAAAGATACAGATACTGAGAGATAAGTGCTGTAGATGGGTAGAGGGACATGAAATTTGACCGAGATGCATTCAGTGAGTGAACCACAGACAGAGAACCAGACAGACAAGCAGACCGATAGTCAGTCTTACGCTGTGGAAAAATCACGTATCTCAGGAACCCATTAAGTGTCTCTTTACCTCTGACTGTTACAAAGCGCTGACACTGGAGACTCCTTCTATAAACATCACATTACAAAATACCTCACCAAATCGGGTTTTTCTACGTCACGCTAAGTATAATTTGTTACCCCGGAAAAAAATATCGTATTTTAACAACAGCATTAACATGTAGCTGTCAGAGCTGCCGTTATAGAAAAGTAATCAAGTCCTTTTGACCAATCAGGATGCAGGATTCAGCGGCTCTGCGTAGATAAATGTAGGTGTTTGTGTGAGACGTGTATTTCCTTCCTGTGTGTTTCTGGCTTCGTGTTTTTCTCAGCGCTGTAGGTCTGAGCGAGGCGTTCCTGAGGAAACACAGCATAAAAGCAGCACACGCTGTGATTACGACGACGCGGTAATGCACTGTCCGGAGGGAACGAGAGAAAAGAAAGGAAAGGGGGAAAAAAAGACTGACAGGGAAAAAAGAGGTTTTTGTTCCAGTCGAGAGGTAGCCTGCGTTTTCCAGCAGCGTTTATGCTTCTGAGATCGAATCTGAAACTGTTTAAAGTTACATAATGATGGCTGGCTTCTGAGGTTCTTTACTCCTGAAAGAATGTTTTATTGAATTATTCACATCCTGAATTATTTATTCTCAATTTTACAATGTTCTTAATGGTTTTCAGGACATTACAGCGGTTGTACTGATTCTGGGGCGCGGGTGATTCAGTGGTATAACCCACAGGGTGCTTTCACACTAGAGACTCGGAGACTAACCCATGTACACTTGACCCCAAATTCAGTTCTGAGAAACACTGAGTGAGCACTTTGTACTGTGCCCGGGTGTACCCAACTTTTTGCAGTTGATAAGGTGTTCTTGAGTGCATAAGAGTGTAATTGTATCAAATGGTTTGAATCAAATATAAAGGCTAACCTCACCAAAACATTGTCAAGTCAACCTCATTTTTAAAATGCTCGTCCCTTTTAAAGTGCATGGTCATAGCTGATAAAGTACACCCCTAGGACCCTAAAGAGCAAACACACACACACACACACACACACACACACACACACACACACGCACACACACACCCTGAAACCGCATTTAACAAAACAGGGCTTAACATTAACAACAGACACGCATTCACACCTCTGATCATCTGTTGTCATGTAAATGTAGTATTCTTCACGTAGGTTTGGGGGGTTACATGCACAGACCATTTTAAAGAATGAAACATAAAAGGCAAGTTCACAAGGAAATCTCAATATTTTCTCTAATGTGTCTTTAAAGAGTGGCACGGTGGTGTAGTGGTCAGCCCTCTCGCCTTGCACCGCCAGGGTCCGGGTTCGATCCCCGGCCGGGCTCGATTCCCGTCTCTGTGTGCATGGAGTTTGCATTTTCTCCTCGTGCTTGGTGGGTTTCCTCCGTCTAAAGACATGCAGATTAGGCTAATTGGCATTCCTAAATTGTCAGTAGTGTGTGAATGAGTGAGCGTATGTGTGTGTGTGTGTGTGCCCTGAGATGGATTGGCACCCTGTCCAGGGTGTACCCTGCCTTGTGCCCCAAGTCTCCTGGGATAGGCTCCAGGCCCCCGGGACCCTGAAGCAATACAGGATTAAGTGGTATAGATGATGAGTGAGTGAGTGAGTGTCTTTAAAGAAGAGAAGTTGCAACCAATCCAGTCTGTGGTGTAGCGGTTAGAGTAACTGGTTTGTGTCGAGGTGTACAAGGTTCGTATCTCTGGACTGCTGCTAATACAATTTATTTTATTTATTCGTCTCCATATTTTTTAGGATTCCTTACACCATGTTGTCATGGCACCTATGCAGTCGTCTCCTTCACGACTTTCTTAATTTTGTAACATCCTTAAAGGGTGTATCTTTAAATAAAAGATAGCGTTTTATTCTTGTTCTTTTGACTTAGCTAAATAAAACTCCTCTCGTTGTGACATAACTGTAACTATCTAAATAAATCGCTTGCATAGTTTGTTTAACTGACCTAAACATTGTACAGTATATATTGTCTGATTGTCTTATGTGGCTTCTACTGTAGGAAAGCATGCCATATACACACGCCACTCTTTGTGCTCTATTGACTGTCCCCAAAATCAAAAAGGTCACACACTATAATATATTTTTTAATATCACCTTTTGCTTTGATTACAGCTGTGGAATAATTTGATAAGCTTATGCAATGTTAGAACATTTATTTCCATCCAGCTAATTCACATCCATTTCTTTCCAGGATCTTGTATCAGAGAATCGGACTGCTGCATAAAGCCTTCTCCAGCACATCCTAAAGCTTCTCAGTGACTGGACTCTGGTGGCCGATCCACGTGTGAAAATTATGTCTCATGAGATCGTCGTCTTGGAATATGCCTGTGCCATCTGGAAAGAGAAGCTCTATAGATGTGATAAACTGGTCAATCACTAGTCAGCTGACTTCATTTTTAGCCACAGAACTGCTGAGCAAATCCACAACAACAGAAACAACAGAAACACAACTTTATTCACTTTTCTGCTTAAACTGATACGCGCATTACTCTGGAAAAGAGTAAATCGGCAAATGAAAGCATTTTTTCTGATTAGTCCCACATTCTTAAGGGTATATACTGTAGCTGTTTGGTCCCAATCCCTTGAGTTCTCTTTCCACTGTGCATTTGGAAATGCTCGCAGTTTTACTACTGAACATAAAAATGACTTCTACTATTTTTTATTTTTTTTTATTTATTTTTATGATTTGATGTCACTAAGTGATAAGTGAATTTTCTTTAGCGTGATCTCCCATCATGCTCATTCAGGATGTTTTTCCAACCACATTTCTTCCTCAGGATGATGGTTCACCACTATCCTTCCAAGTTTTAATCTTTCCTAACCCAGTTTTAGTAGTTTCAGCATTCCCCTTAGTTGTTTTCTTTGCTTGATGCAGTCCAATAATTTGTCCCTTCTTAAACAGAGTAACAACCGCAGGATATGTCTTCTTACATATTTGTTTACGAAATGAGAAGCTACTTACTGCATCATTTCGGGTTAAATAACTTTTTGCTAGTTGAGCATAACATGTTGGCTTGTTTTTTTTATTTTTAAATGTAGTTATTCAGTCATATTTATTATGATGGTTATTTAATTATTCCTAATGTTAAGTAACTATTCAAAATATTAACCAAATACTCCCACTCTTACTTTATTATTTCTAATATTTCAAATTGTATTAAAATATTGAGAATGTTAGTTGATTATTCCGAATGTTATTTAAACATTCCATCTAGTACTTAAATATTTAAAACATTACTTGCTTATTTATACTGAACGTTACTGAACTATTCAAAAATTAACTGAATCATTTGGACTGTTCTTAAATCTCCCCCAATTTTTTTACTAACTATTTAATCATTCCAAATGTTACAGAATGTTACATTAATTGTTTAGGTAATTATCATGCTCTAATATCAGCTATTAGCTTTCGTGTTGTAAGCCTAGTCTTAGTGTTAGTTTAATGGCTAACAATATCAATTATCATGATATGAATTATTTTCCTCTAATTCTGTGGCTACATTGTTATTGGATGGCACTTAGTTAATTAAAATAAGTCATACAACAGTTACTTCTTACCTAGTAATCTGACTGGACGAGAGGATTTCCACAAGCAGTGATAACTGATGGTAACAGTATTGAAATGTTTAACTATATTTAACATTCTCTTAGTTACTCTACCTGTGGGTCACCAGCATGGGAGCGAGGTGAGAGCAGTTGCCTCCGCCTTAGAAAACCAGTCATGGAAGCAATTTCAACAATAAAACACATCTGATAATGTTGTCATCGTATACAACACTTTGTTCCCTTAATAAATGATACTATGTCTTTCTAAAAGGTCTCTGAATCATTCATGTTCTTTTTTTTAAGGGGAAGCTACTAAACTAACGAGCTTCTAACACAAGGCTAAATCCCAAATCCATGTCTAATACCGGATCAACAGCACTACACTTGAACCCAGCAATTGACATAGCTGATATTCTCAAGTAGAAGAAGTTAAAATATAAAGTCAATCTTGTAAGTTTCTCCGGACTGTCCATCACATCCATGGTTTATTCTCCTCACCCTTTGGCCGGATAGTACCAGCACGAATGTGACACCTCATTGGAAGGATACGCAGTGGTGGAGGAAAAAAGTAACTGATTTAAAAAACTAACATTTTATAATCTGCTAATAATAAATGATGTTTGTGGAACTGTAATATAAAAGTTATATAAGTTATCGCAATCGCATATATATCAAGTTATATGCTGATATTCAGTACAACAGCATGACCTCAAGTGTGATATTACTTAAATAGCATGCTCTTTAACTGGTTAAAGTGTTTCTAGCTAGGGTTACTTGAGTTACTTGGGTTACTTGTTTTAAATAAAGTAAAAGATACTATGTTAGGAGGAAGTGGACATCATTCCCTGAAGACTTTTTGAGTCTTTTTACTACTTTTTTACTAAGGATTGAGAAAAGGCCACCTCCTACCTTCAATCCTAGCTACATTCTATCGACCCTGCAGCGGATAGTGAGGAGAGCTGAGAAGATCATCAGGGTCTCTCCTCCCACCACTATAAACATATACACCATGCAGCTTGAAGTATTCCACCAGTATTGTAGACGACCCCACAAACACCTCAAATAAACTCGTCCAGAGCATTCAGACACTCACCGACAGACTCGGACTGTTCATTCTATATTCAAAGACTTGACTGATACATCCCCCCCCCCCCATTCTACTGTACATACACACTTACTTATTCAACAGTTTGCAGTGGTGCTTCTAACTTGGGACTCCATTGTTTCTTCTTGAATCGTCAATGCCTGATCTGATTTCTCACTATGACCTAGAGACCTGCGTTTTGAATATCGATTGAGTAGTTTTGTATTGGATTTATACTAGTAGTAGTGACACGTCTGAAGAGACACGTTATGAAGAGACAAAGTCTATAAATCACCTATAACATGTTACGTTCCACCTTCGAACAACTTCTAATCTACTACAATGTTTCTTCTTAGCTTGTAATTACGTTCCAGTTTTTCAGACATGTTTATTTTTTATGCCATAGGATTTTTCCTGAGCCCCTGAAGAAGTCTTTTTGATTTTCTACAGTCTTGATAACGCACTGGTTTGAGATAAATTTCAGGAATGTGTGAAAATAAACCTTACTATGCATATTGTCCTGTTTTGTCCTGCAGCATCTTTGTTGTTCAGACTTAATGACTTGTATTGTCCTGTTAACACATGCGCTCTATGTAGTCACAAACAGGGGTGTCTGGAGTCTTATTTAGCGTATTATCCTGTAGTCCTGTAGTGTTTGATGTAGCAGCACCATGATCCTGAAGTAAAGTTGTTTCATTTCGCTCTGTACTGTGTGATTTGATTAAATTTGAGTAGAACATATGGATTTGTTCCTTCTCCCATCCACACTGTTGTCACCCGTTGAGTCTCATACACACACACACACACACACACACACACACACACACACACACACACACACACACACACACACACACACACACTCCTCCCAGGCTATGTGTGGTGACTGATATGTGAGAATGCCAAGCCCCAGATCCACTCGTGCCCTCTAGTAGCTGATCCGGGATGGACTTCTTTATCTATTTAAAGAAGCTTCCAAATCCAAAAGCCCACTAAGCTGTTTCTGACTGCCAAGAGACGGGTGAGTCCCTGAGGATTGTGGAAAATCCTGGCTGAGTGATCTATGCTGGACAGAGTGGAAATCAGTCGCTGAGACACTGTAAGACTATAAAACGATTCATCAGACAGAAGAAGTAGGAGAAGAAGATTTTATTGTATTGTCCTGTAAGTTATATCTTCTCATTAATATAAATGCAATTGATATTAACATCACAGTTTATATATAATATAATATTGTTATGAAAATCTTCAGTTAACTCCCAATCCCGTTTGAGATTGATTTATACACCAGCTGTACGAGCAGTGCTATCCATACAGTAAGTTGGTGTAGGAACAAGGAAGTGATGTCATCATAAATAAGATTTCAACCTTTCAGCACTACACACACACATGCACGCACACGCACACAACACACACACACACACACACACACACACACACACACACACACACACACACACACACACACACACACACACACACACACACACACACACACACACACACACACAATCAGCTTGAGCAGCATATGCTACTGACTGTACAACACAGATCTGTTGGCAAGTGAATCACTGTGACCTTTGCACCCATGAATAGATGATGTGGCGAACCTCCTCCGCAAAGAACTGAGATTATTTATAAAACCAATTCTGTCGAATTATATTTATCAAACAGAACACATCATGTTTATACATTCACTGTCAGATGTTGGTTCATTGTTGGACTGATCTCAGGTGCCTCTCATGCTGTTGTTACCACTATCTATAGGTTAAGCTCCTAAACCACATGACAAAATAGATTTGGGGAAACAGGAAGTGAATCAGTAAAAGTAAAACTTGACCACCAGGATTTCTGTATGATTTATAAATTAAACCCTATTATAAAGTGCTGATTTTTGGGTAGGCCAGATCACAGATTCAGGGACAGCGGGGTGAGGAGCTGTTGTTATTGTTGTTAGTCTTTCTGCTGAGTCTGTCAAGGAGTTGCCTTAGCCGACCATCCGATCCACATGTAACTTGAAACAGGTTTTACACTGGGGTTTGGGCATTGCGTGGGAATTGAACCCAGCTGTCCACAGAAACATACGAGAAACATACCACTGAGCCACCAATGCATACATTGAGGAGTAAAGTAAACTTTTATTAAAACAATACCTGAGAAAAGGGATGGGGGTGAATTACTCGATGAGGGTTAGGTGAACTGGTGCAAAAAATCATCAAGGTTGGTCAATGGACCATGCTGGCCGAGGCTGAAGATGAGAAAGGGAGAGCAGAGAATGTAGATCAATGAGTCACGCACCCAGAACATGCAACTTACTGGACTGACATTCAGTGGTTCTTTTAAAGGGCGCTGATGACACCAGGATGGTATATGATAATCAGACAGCTTCACTGCACACAGGGAGGGGTGTCTTAATTTACCCTGAGTGGCAGCAAAGGCCAGCCCGAGGTGCTGAATGCATGTGGTGATCTCTTTTCCTTGGTTGAGTGAGGAGCTGATCAGATGGTAAAAGGCACTCAGTGTAGGCCCAACTTTACACTATTTGCACTTTTTTGTTTACCATTGTAAAGCGTCAAGCATGGCAATCCAGAACACAAGTATCGAGAGACGGACATGAGGCGAGGATGTGCTCTTTTATTAAAGAAAGCAGCCGAGGGTGGTTTGGTTAATTGAAGCAGGTCGATGAGAGCAACTCGCAGAGGCTGAAGGCAAGGAATCCAAGGAGGATGTTAAGGTTTAGCAAAGGCCTCTTCTCTGCAGTGTGCTCCGTGGAGGGGAACTTTCGGCACAATCTGACTCTAGACCATAAGCTAGACACCTAGGACATGCAACACACAGGACTAATGTTTGGACCGATGTCCTTTTATAGTCAGCCAATGACAGCTGGACAGTGGATGATAATCCGCTGCCAGACACGGTGAGTTAAGGTGCCCTACCTCTCCAGTGTGCACAGCGGAGCTCCCCATGGTGCTGAACATGCGCTTTGATTTATGTTTCCCAGTTGAACGAGGAGCATGTAGAAAGTAAGAGGCGGTGATTATAGGCCTGCTGTCACAACTATGTAAAGTGAAACAGCTAAACAGCTAATTTACCATATTTTCTTATATTAACAAAAACATCATGAGTTACAAATGCTAAACAGTGGATACATAGCAGTTAGATGGCCAAGAAAATGAGGTGACTTGTGATTGTGGTCAGGTCTGGATTTACAAAAACTTTGCAGGAATCCATTTGTGCTTGATTTGTATAAACAGGGGAAAACTTACATATGTAAAAACTAAATGACAATTTTTGTCTTGTGCAACATTGCACAAGGAAACAATATGAAAATATATATTTTTTTCATTTATGTTAGTTGTTCTTAGTGAGTTCAGAGCTCCTGTTAGAGTGAAACTAAGCAAAAAAATTGTAAAAGTACTACATACAATCAACAACATTAGGCTTCTTTACGAGTGAAAACCCGGCGGCTCTGTGTTTCCTCATTTCTCTATCAGACCTAACCAATTTAGTGACCAGAGCTCAAATCCATGGACACAGAGATCACATGGTACAAACATAGTTGGCTATCACACAGTGCTGCAGTTGACACTCAGAGAGCATTTATTTAATACTAATGGGGTTGAGGTGACAGGATTATGGAAAAATGCTGCAGTAATGAGCTTTTGGTGTCATGTTGGCTATCTGTCAAATGTCTGGAATATTTGCCAAGCCTTAAAACAATATACCAATATGCCTCAAACACTCCTGGAATCCTGGAAGAGTATGTGTTTTTAAGTTGTTAAAACCTGTGAGGTTGGAAACCTTTACCTTAGAGATTTTATTGGGTTTTTGACAGTGTGGCAGCTTAGCACTTAGCACTGTCATCTCACACCTCCAGGGTTAGTGGTTCCACTCTCACCTCCGGTTTGTGTGTATGGAGTTTATATGTTTCTGATGTCAAGATCTGTAACATATGTTACATACAGCTCAAAAGTTTGGGGTCACTTTCTAACTTCAATTCAATTTAATTCAATTTTATTTGTATAGTGATTTTAACAATTGACATTATTTAATTATTTAAGTCTGTATGAAATGTCAATATGTAATGATCAAAATGATAAGATTGTCCCTGATGAGCAAGCTGAGAACGATGGCGACAGTGGCAAGGAAAAACTCATCTAACCCTATCCTCTGCATCCTCTTGTCTTACACCAACTAACTTTATGTCCTCTCCCACTATATCCATAAATCTCCTCTTTGGTCTTCCTCTAGACCGCCTGTCTGGCAGTTCCAACCTCAGCACCCTTCTACCGATATATTCATGATCTCTCCTCTGAACATGTCCAAACCACCTCAATCTGGCCTCTCTGAATTTATCTCCAAAACATCTATCATGGGGTGTCCCTCTGATGGACACATTCTTGATGCCATCCATTCTTGTCAATCCCAAAGAGAACCTCAACATCTTCAGCTCTGCTACCCCCAACTCTGCCTACTGTCTTTTCTTTAGTGCCACTGTCTCTAAGACATTGCATCGCTCGTCTCACCACTGTCTTGTACACCTTCCCTTTCATTCTTGCTGATACTCTTTTATCACACACATGAAACTTTTTTCCACCTGGTCCAACCTGACTGCATGTGCCTCTTCACCTCCTTTCCACACGCTCCGTTGCTCTGAACCATTGACCCTCAATACTTAACGTCCTGCACCTTCTGCTCCCTGTAGCCTTACCGTTCCACCCTTCACCTTCTCATTCACACACATGTATTCTATCTTGCCGTGGCTAACCATCATTCCTCTGCTTTCCATCACCAGAGTAAACAAGAAGGGGCTCAGAGCCAATCCTTGATGCAAACCCACCTCCACCTTGAATTCTTCTGTCGCACCAACAGCACATCTCACCACTGTCTTACAGCTCTCATACATGTCCTGCACCACTCTAACATACAGTACTTCTCAGCTACTCCAGACTTAGTCATGCAATATCACAGCTCCTCTTTCAGCAGCCTGTCATACAATGGTGTAACTATGGTGATATGGGGTAACTATGTTGGCAGCGGAGTAACTATAGTAATAGATAGGTACATTATTTGACTATATTTTCAGTTTTATATTTCAGTGTTGGTGTTAGAGGGGTAACTTTGGCGATTGAGGGTAACTATGGTGACATACTGGTAACTATAGCGATAGAGAGGTTATATTATATTAATAAAGAGGAATATATATGTATTAAGGTTACAGAGGTGAAACTATAGTAATACAGAGGTAAATATGATGACAGAAGGGTAACTATGATAATATTGATAGAGAGGTAACTATGTTGATAGAGCATAACTGTAGTAACATAGAAAAGTGTAGCTGATAGGGGGTGGTGTGACTATGGTAATACAGGGGTAACTATGGTGATAGAGGGGTAACAATGCTTACTGAGATGTCAGAGAGATGTCAGAGAGAAGTACAGTCAGGAGTGGTATTAATAAACAGCAAACTCGGTATGTTAGTAAGAGTGTGTAAGTTTAATATATATAAATATAAAGAGCACTGCACTCATACTCGCATGTGGCCTTTCAGTCTCTCTCAGCAACATCTGTTTCAATAAACACTCCTCACTCTTCCATGAGTACACACTCCTTATGTCCCAGCTCAGGAAGTGTCCTCAGTCCTGATCCTCTCCTACATTCAGCACTAATCTAGACTCTGTCCGATTTTAATACACACGTTTTGCATCTGGCAGAGGAGCTAAAGAGCCCAAATGCGACTCTCTTACCTACAAAACTCCTTTTTATCACAATTGCTTATGTGTATTTTTTCTTGCTGTGGCTTGTACATTATAGTCCCAGATCAAATAAGCAAAGCCTTGCAACTTTTGCAACTTAATAAGACCTGTGATGTCACACAGCAGCGGTCGTCACACATGGAACCAAACTCAGATTCCATATAATGTTTTTTTTTTCTTCTTTTGCTGACCATGTAATGTGAAACAGACAGAAGATATTTATCTAAAATGTTACAGCCTACCTTCTGCACAACATACCCAGGCTTTGTGTGTGTGTGTGTGTGTGTGTGTGTGTGTGTGTGTGTGTGTGTGTGTGTGTGTGTGTGTGTGTGTGTGTGTGTGTGTGTGTAACAAGAAAATTCCCATGACTGCATACAATGATTGTTCTGACATGACTGAAATTGATCCTTAATTTGCCACTAGACATATATGTCAAGTCCTGTTTTCTGCTGCGTAGTGAAAACATATTTCCCCATATTTATTTATGCCATGGCCATGTAAAATACTTGCTGATGTATTTTCTTGTATCAGCATACCTATAACATAGAGAAGAATGCCAGCCAGTGTGTGCACAAACTACAAATTACTGCTTCTTATTTTCAGCACAGAATCTTTAAAGGTTCTCCCAGAGCAAGAACCAAGAAAGCCTTATGTTTGTATAAATTTATTCACCATTATTAGGTTTTCTATCCTGGTCAGGCTGGCAGTGGTGGAAGATCTTGGAAGGATATCATGCAGGTGCATGAGCAGCTGTTCCACCTACACATCTTGTTTTTGGGACGTGGAAATATCACGATGGAACCTCATACAGAGGACATATGGAGAACACCAGGCTATGTCTTTATTTTGTTCATCACTTTGACCATGCTTGAGGTTTGCTTCATTAAAAACAATTGATTAATCAATCATAATGAGTGTGCGTTATCATAAAAGAAGCAACAGCCATGAAGGGTTAATAATGCAAGCAAAACATTGCAAGGAGGGATGGATACACCATATACAGTAGACGTGGTATAAAGAAATAATCTAATTAAGAGATGAAATGAGAAGTAGTGCACCCACTAGAGGCAGGACTGGACTGGAACAAACACAAAAGCACACAATTATTGAATTATTAGAAAGAAAGAAAAACATTTTAAAAAAGGAAAAACGTGAAATAGATGTGTGTCTGAGATCTTGTAGCCCTGAGAGAGGGCTACTGACTTCCCTAATATTCCATCAATCAGTCTTTAAGGACTTCCTGAATTCTCAAGGTTAAAGGTAAGTGTGCACCTCACCTGTCCTGTAGCTCTGCTTCTGATAAATGCTTAAAGGTTTATGTTACTGTTGAAGTCATAAGTAAGAAGCTCTTTCAGTTTTTTTTTTTTTTTTAACATTTGCACTTGAATGGAAAGCTTCCCGAACTTGTACTCCTCTCAAAGGCCTTTGTGCGTCAGACTTGAAAAGTCGGAAAGGTCGCTATCCGCTTTCTTATCTCCAACGGCGTTGTGCTTCAAAGCAGCAGTGCGGCTCTGAATAAGTCTTAAAACACCCACAGATTCGCTGTTCTCTTTTCCAGTGAACTAAGAAAGTCTGCATGAATAATTGACTGTGGTTTTTCCCCTCTTTTTAACATTCATTCTCTCCTGTTCGTATTTGAATTATAATAACTTGGCAGAGATGAATTTTGTGGTTTCTCACAGAGAATGTGATTAACATTTCGTTTCCCCCCTCGGTAAATAAAGTCGACAGCGAACTCTCGGCTTGCAGCGTGAACCGTTTGAGGTGTTTTGGAGCAGCCTGCGGTCAGCCTGAGGCGGAATCACACTGACTTGGCTTTCAGGGGCTAAAAAAAAAATAAATAAAGGTTGGCACTAGCCAAACTGGCTGAAGCTCAGAGCAAAGAGAGAGGGAGAGCAGGAGTTTGTTTTTTGGATTACAGTAATGTCCTGTCTCTGCAGGGACGGCCTTTGATTATCCAGAGATATAGGATCATGTGTGGTTCTGGAAAAGAAAGCAAAAAACCCTCATCACTTTCCAGATGTCCAGTGGCTGGACACTGGACAAGAGCTACAAGGAGATTGGGCCATAAATTCTGTCACCTTCGATCACTCCGGGGAAATCCGATGATAGAGATTTCAGTAAAAAAAAAAAAGTGTTAGGGAAATTCCTGGAAACATTTTTGCTGCCATCTATTTTGCTGCTACATACGGTTTTAAAAGTTGCAGTGAAATGTTTCCTGTGTAAGCATTTAAATTTTATTTCTGCACTTTCCAGCATTGCTTACAAAAGTGTATGCGGTGGCTATCTCCACAAACAAGTTACCTGTTTAAAAGAAGCCACAAGGCATCTTAGGTATCTTAGATATATATATATGGCTTTAATGTAGATGTATAAATCACACATTGTGCGTACAGTCTCAGAGCGTATTTATCATTATGATTTCATTTATTAGCACATAATGCATGTTTCAGTCTCTGCTATGCTGTAATTGGGCGACGATGCATGACGCAGATTATGACTAACTGTATCCATACTTCCAAAGAAGGCATTTAGAGGCTCATTAGCTAAGTTTCAGAGTTTGTGGACTGTGCTTTCTGCTCATGAGCTTCTCAAAACTCCACCAGGTTCCAGGTGAGAAGGACAAACTCGAGGAGAATGACAATGATGATGAGTATCAGACACGGCATGGCTGGAATTGAGATGAGCCTCTGACAGAGAAAGAGAGAGGGAAAGACAGCCAGAGGGAAAAACAGCAGATATTAGACAGGAGGGAAAATGGGCTGAGAACAGAACTGCACTGTAGTGACCAGCCTGTGCTACTGTAATGGCATCTACAGCTATAGCAATAGTGGTGGCAATAGCGTTATAGAAGTGTAGTGATAGAGATATCTATAGTGAAAAAAGTGACTATATACCCTATGAGGTATCTATAGTGATAAGGGCAACTAAAGTGATACAAGTTACCATACTGATAGAGGTTACTATGCTCATAAAGGTAATTATAGTGATAAAGGTGACTATGTGGTTATTACAGCTATAGAGGTTACTATGGTGATAAAAAATAATTAAAGTGATAAAAGTGACTATATATACCAGTAGAGATGACTATAGTGATAGAGATGACTATAGTGATAAAGGTGACAGAGGTTGCTATGATGGTGATAAAGGTGACTGTACTGTATACCAGTAGAGGTTACCAGAGTGATAAAGGAAATTATTGTGATAAGGGTTACTATAGCGATAGAGAATACTATTACAATAGTGGTTGTTATATTATATTATATTATATTATATTATATTATATTATATTATATTATATTATATTATTAGCAATAATGGTAACTATAGCTATAGAGGTTACTTTAGCAATAGAGGTTACTATAACGCTTATGGTAATTATAGAGATCACTATAGCTTTATTAACAATGGAGATTAATGTGGTGATATAGCGTATTAATGTAATAGAGGTCACTATAATGATAAAGGATACTATAATGAGAAGCGTAACTATAGCAAGAAATCGAACCTTAGTGACAAAGGTAATTATAGCAATAGAGGTTGCTATAGTGAAAGGTTGTTACCATAAAGATAGAGGTTACTAAAGCAATTCTGTTTACTATATATAGTAATAAATATCACTATAGTGATAAAGGTGGTTATATACCAATAGATGTTACTATAGTAATAAAAGAAATTATGGTGATAGGGGTTACTGTAGGGATAGGAGATACTAAATAATATAACAATAGAGGTTAATACATTTAGAAATTAATATACAGTATTATAGCAATACTGATAGATGTATCGGTCACAATAGTGATAGATGTTACTATAATCAGAGACGTAACTATAGCAATAAATTGGACCATAGTGACAAAGGTAAAATGGCAATAGAGGCTACTATAGTGAGAAAGGTTAATATAGCAATAGAGATTAATACAGTGATAGCTTTCTGGGATGGTACTCAAATGGTTCAGGTCATACTTAGAAGTTAGAGGCTATTATGTTAGTATAGGAGAGCACAAGTCTAAGTGGACGTCTATGACATGCGGAGTCCCACAAGGCTAAATTCTTGCACCTCTCCTGTTTAGCCTGTATGTGCTTACACAAAGTCAGATAATGAGAAAGAACCAAATTGCCTATCACAGCTATTCTGATGATACCCAGCTTTACCTAGCCTTATCTCCAAATGATTATAGCCCCATAGACTCCCTCTGCCAATGCATTGATGAAATTAAAAGTTGGATGTGCCAAAATTTTCTTCAGTTAAACAAGGAGAAAACTGAAGTCATTGCATTTGGAAACAAAGATGAAGCTCTGAAGGTGGATTCATACCTTCACTCTAGGGGTCAAACAACTAAAAATCAAGATAAGAACCTTGGGGTGATTCTGGAGACAGACCTTAGTTTCAGTAGTCATGCCAAAACAGTAACTAAATCAGCATACTATCGTCTCAAAAACATTGCAAGAATTAGATGTTTTGTTTCCAATCACAACTTGGAGAAACTTGTCCATGGCTTTATCACCAGCAGGGTGGATTATTGTAATGGTCTCCTCACTGGCCTTCCCAAGAAGACCATTAGACAGCTGCAGCTCATCCAGAACGCTGCTGCCAGAATTCTGACTAGACCCAGAAAATCTGAGCACATCACACCCGTCCTCAGGTCCTTACACTGGCATCCTGTAACATTCAGATTTGATTTTAAAGTACTTTTACTTGTTTATAAATCGCTCAATGGCCTAGGACCTGTCATGCACACTCGTAACACGACCGGCACTAGGACCTGGAAGTAATACGGTCGCATTTCAGGAAGCATAAAAGGAAACAAGATGGCGCCTCACATTGCTCAGTCATTGAGTCTACCCATGCTGTCTCAGATGCTATCTCTTCCATTTCGTGAGTACTCACCATCTTGGGTTATCTCCTTGATTGAGTGTGTGTTGTTAGAACGCGGGTTTAATTGTGTAAACTCTTGCTCTCTACGTGAGAGAGTTCTAATAATAAATCGCGTGGTTATCCTGCCTGTTCGCGCTACTTCCGCGTTTGGGTTTACCATCCACGCTACACGGGCTAACTGCTAGTCTTCTGATCATTCTCCGGTTGCTTCGTGACAGGACCTAAATACATTGCAGATATGCTCACTGAATATAAACCTAACAGACCACTCAGATCATTAGGATCAAGTCAGTTAGAAATACCAAGGGTCCACACAAAACAAAGGGAGTCTGCGTTTAGCTATTATACTGCCCGCAGTTGGAACCAGCTTCCAGAAGAGATCAGATGTGCAAAAACGCTAGTCACATTTAAATCTAAACTTAAAACTCACATGTTTAGCTATGCATTTATTGAATGAGCACTGTGCTACGTCCGAACTGACTGCACTATTCTATGTTTCTGTTTTATTTTGATTTTAAATCAAATTTTACATTTTAATTTTTAATTTTTATTATTTTTTTATTAAGTTTTATTGCCATTGTTTTCTATTTCATTTTATCATTATTTTCTTTTCTTTTATGTAAAGCACTTTGAATTACCATTGTGTATGAAATGTGCTACACAAATAAACTTGCCTTGCCTAGAGGTAAGTATAGCATTAGAGTTCACTATAGCTAGTGACAGGAGGCAATGTTCTAGGCAGTCAGAAATGTGAAGAGGGCATCATGTGTACACATCATGTTCGCACACTGTTTTTTTCCCTGTGCTTATAGTAACAGTATTGTCCTTGCTGAATTGTGTTGTTAGCTGCGTCCAAAGCCTGGAGAAGTGGATCGCACTTTGTCAGGCCTCTACCTTCAGCCCTGTCCAACTTGGGTGTCCCAATTGAAGACTAAGCTCCTGCTGGTATGAGAGGCAGCGTTACCATTAGGCAAAAGTAGGTGAGCGCCTAGAGCCCCAAACTGCCAGGACCCCATGACTTAAGCCTAACGAAGTAGTTTTAGCAAGCACTTACGTCTTACATTTAAAAACAATTAAAATGCACTTGCTGAAAAAGCATTAGAATGCCATAAGCGTTTTAGTCACCCCCCCTCACACCCCCAAACACACACTACAATGGTATATTCCGTGTGAAAGCGGAAAGTTATTCACTGCAGTTTGATTGAAGAGCACGAGACTTCCATCTACAGCCAGGAAACTAAGTTACCCAAGTTGTGCAGAAAAAACGGAAATAACGGGAGGAGAACAGACAGTTAATAAGATCTTTGGCAAAGGTAACATAATTTCTCATGCCTATGCATAGTCACAAGTCCCCTCAGGTCAACAATGTCACAGGAGAGGCTTCTGCACTTGCTATTCTCTCCATTGAGCACAAAGTCAGAAAATCAGTGGCTATGGAGTCAGAAACAACAAAGTTTGTTGAAGCCAAAGCTTGCAAGGCCAGATTTTAGTGTTTTAGTGTCATAATAAGAATAATTATTTAAAATATATTTTTCATTAATATTATTTTCATATTGTTCTTAATCCAGCACCCCCTAAAGCTCATTTGATGAAGGAAGACTAAGCTATTTAAAAAAAAGTAAATAATAATGATATAAATAATAAAAAAAGACAGAAAGAATAAAACTAGAGAAATACAGTGAAAAAGGGGAGAAGAGAAGGAAAGACATGAAGGAGGAGAAAGCAGAGAGAGAGAGAGAGAGAGAGAGAGAGAGAGAGAGGTCCAAATAAAATAAAATCAATAAAGGAGAAGGAGATGCAAAGACAAAATACAAGAAAAGAGGAAAGTAAATATAGTGATGACGAAGAGAAACAGTAAAATGCATTAAAAGGATTGGAAGGAGAAAAAGAAAGCAGTCAAGTAGCAGGAGAAATATATAAAATTAAAAGCATTAAAGGGATAGAAGAAGACAGAGTGAAGAAGAATAAGACAAAGACGGGAAGGCAAGGATAAAGATAAGAGGTCATCATTTCAGTAAGTATTCTTTGGTATTATTTGTGTCACTCCATTGACCTGTCATGGATTTTCTTATTTTAGTGAAACAGCACACACACACACACACACACACACACACACACACACACACACACACACACACACACAGTGCTAACCATCAGGCCAACCATCAACTATTAGTCTGCTGATCATGAAGAAATACAAATGTATCTGTATCAGATATGTAAACTGACATTTGTTTGTGCATTAGTTAATGTTTTTTGTTGTTGTTGTTGTTGTTGTTGTTGTTGTTGTTTTCTACAGGGCTGTTCTAGACCTCTGGATAAGATTGCTGTGGGATGACGAGTGAAGGGAAGTTTAAGGTAAGACTTGAAAAAAAAAAAAGCACTCGATGCAGAGGGCCATATATCCATGTTCGCCTTGAACCCCCAAACTGCTAAATCCGCCACTGGCTGGTATAGCTCTTAAGGTCACTGAGGCACGCAAACCCCCCTGACCACAATAAGGTGGCAATCCCTCAGGGGGGGGATCTGAAAAATAAAAATAAAATAAATAAAACAAAATAAAATAAAATATCCTTAATCCAGATTTTACCAATTAACGACAAAACATTTATCTTAGCTGGATGGTCTAATTCTCAAAAACGTTTAACCTAAAGTAGGATTTAAAACTGAAAGGTTGTCTTATGGATAATAAAAAAAACTATTTGAAACAAAGCAGTATAGGACTACAGTGTGGGGCGGGGCTTTACGTAGGGGTCTGTCAGACAACGGTAATTTGTCTTCAGTCTGTCACATTCAGCGGTGAATTCCGTGAAAATTTGTGTCGGATTTCACTACGTTATGCTTTGTCTTGACTCATTTGCATATGGACGGTGATTGGATGTTTACTGAGGGCTCAGGGGAAGACTGTGTGTGTGTGTGTGTGTGTGTTTTTTAACACTGTATACTAGATAAAGTTTGATATTTTGGTCTGTTTTAAGTTGTCCTCGAGTAGAATTCATACAGGTTTTCATGCAGGAAGACATGGTTGATAAAAAATCATTCCTGGCCTATAACAGTGTGTTGACAGTATGTTGTGAAATGTGTTCTGGATCATGATGCAGTAAACACATCAGCACAGGTTCTTTATGGGAATCATCCAGGCATCCTGTCTTAAATAAAAGCCAAACACCTATAACAGCACATGTACTGTTTCATCTGCTATGTGACAATGAAATGAAACAGAGATGAAAATTCTTCCTGTAATGTCAAGTCAATTTAATAAACTGTCACAAACTTACATCTTTTTGCACATGAGGCAAACAGGCAGAGCTTCAGTGGGTTTCATGTTTCACTAAGGTGTAGCTGTAGCAGTTCACACTTAGAGGTACATGGATTACATGTGATGGATTTTCCCTACTGTATGAAGATCTCTTTATCAGCAATCTCTCTCTCTCTCTCTCTCTCTCTCTCTCTCTCTCTCTCTCTCTCTCTCCAGCAGCCCCATCCACATCCCACCCTGATCACACACATAGAAACTCTTCCAACACAAAGCAATCCCTTGTCGCTTTGAACTGGCTGTCTGTAATCAGTTCTCAGCATCGAGGACTTTCACATTTACAGGTGTGAGTTCTTTGAATTTCTAAAAAGGTTAGGTGTTAATAAGACGTGCACTCAGCTGTCAAGACTCCAGACATGTACTCCATGCATCGCCATGGAATGATGCAAACATTCACAGAATCATAACATCTACAAATTCTGAAAATGACAATAAAATAAAAAAAATGATATATTTCTACCCGGGCTGTATTGGTAAAAAAAAAAAAGAGGCAGGTAAGCTAATGAATAATGTGATCAAAGGTAAAGCAGATCATGACATACTGTTAAAATATTAGGAATATTTTATGCAAATAATAATAATAATAATAATAATAATAATAATAATAATAATAATAAAAACATTGAGAATTTAAAATTTTAATTGAAATTCGTTGTTAAACAGCAGCAGAATAAAAATAGCTGACGTCCATGAAGTTTATTAATCACCATCAAGAGCAGAAGCGGATTAGCTCCTGTATGCTCACTACGCATGTTGTGTAATGTCCTGCAAAATAAACAAGCCTCTACCCCCTTTGTCAAAACGACCTCGGGTGAACAAACTTTGAGAGGATGAATTGTAATTATCCTTCAGGACACAAAAATAGGAGGAAGTTGAGAGTGGACTGCAGGAACAGCAGGCCAGTAAACCAGTTGTCTATTTAAATGTCAGCAACAGAAGTTAAGTTGTAGTGCCTTTCTCAGTTTCTCAGTAGCTAACCTGGCTGCGTAGATGCCACTTCGACTCTATGCCTTGCTAGACACCTTGTCAGCTTTACCCAAGAAATGTGCCTGACAAAAATTTGGGTGAAGCACAACTATTTGATAAATGCCAATGGGTTTAAACTGCATCTTGTAAAAGATAGATAGTCGTGTGATGACATGTTCATATTAGCCTGCACCGTAATCTCCTTTTCAATCGCAACCTCAGTCAGAATCGGTGCAAACAATATGGATGTGATGGCACTCCTTATACTGTAACTATGAATAATATAAAAACAAAACATCAACTTACTTAGTCTGTCTCTCTTTTAAGGTTTAATTGTGCGGCATAGTGGAAGCTTAAAAAAAATGACACACAGCATGGTACTGCACAGTATTACAATAAAAAATGACAGTATCTCTAGCATCATACCGTAGCTAGGCAACAACCACATTCAAGCTCAAGAGAGTGTGCAGACACATCAAACTTCAAAAGAAAAAAACTTGTTATCATTTTATAAAAGGAAATCACTGTTATTATGACATAACATTATTCATATTTTAACTGCACATCTCTCATCTAATGGATGAATAGATGTCCACATATTCTGGTGTGCTTATGTTAATCATGTCCAAGATGTAGAGGAAACACAAAGTTTATGTGAAGATTTAATAATAAAAAAAATTATAATAAATACAAAATAATTAATTATTTAAATTAAAATAAAAATTTATATTGATAAATATTGTTAGTTAAACAAATATTGCTTATTGATACCACACTTTTCTTTATTTTGGTCTATTCATTCACTGACTGAGGGAACAAGCTGTTTAATAGGAGGCAGCAGGGCCAGACTGGGACCCAATTTCAGGCGAGGAAATACCATGCCAAGTCAGCTATGCAAACAGATAAATTTAGAAACCACAGATTTTTTTCCCTATTCATATATATTATATATAGGTGCATCTCAATAATTTAGAATATCATCGAAAAGTCAATTTATTCAAAAAGTGAAACTGACCTAACTTAAACGATACCCAAATTAGCAAGACACTAAATTCCATCAATATGTTAAAACTAATAATTTTTCCTTCTACCTGTCTCAGTTCCTGGCTGAATCTGATGTGTGATCATTGCACCAGCGCTAGTGCTACATTAACGGTCTTCAGCTTCATTTGAAAAAGAGAGAGAAAAAAGGTTTAAATCTCACAAATGGGCAGACATAATTTTCTAAAATGTAAAAAGTTAGAACAATAATGGCTACATTATGACACAATAGTTTTAGAAAAATCTGACTGAAATCAGACTTTATGACTTGTTTGACCACGTCTACACTAAGCTTTTGTCTCCCTGCTTCCTTGCTACCTATATAAAAGAATGTGATTTGTGTGTGTGTGTGTGTGTGTGTGTGTGTGTGTGTGTGTGTGTGTGTGTGTGTGTGTGTGTGTGTGTGTGTGTGCTAAAATACTCATGTAACTTTACAATAAATGTCTTTTAGCATATAATATTTTAAGTGATGATAGTAGGGACACTACATCTAATATTTTCTAGCAGTTCAATACTCAAAGAAAAGAACTACAGTAACTTACATTACAGTAACAGATGACACTGACCTGCACTTAATAGCCCTGAATAGATCGGAAATTTTGCAACATTTCTCAACATTTTCTTCCTCTTCTGAAATGCTTTCCCCTTTCTGCTCCATCAGGCCAGTTCTCTCCATCCTAGCATTTAATGCTTTGCCGCTCTGGGGAAGCGCGGAGCAAACATAACATAATTACGCCAGTCAAGACGAACAAATTTAGATTAATGCACAGATTAATTTTGTTATTATTATTTAATTAACTAATTGAATACCAATTTCATAAATCATCACTTTAATACATTGGGTAGGTAACAGTATTATATATATATATTACTTTAAGAAATGAAGGTCAGTCAGTCCGAAAAATTGGGAAAACTTTGAAAGTGTCCCCAAGTGCAGTCACAAAAACCATCAAGCGCTACAAAGAAACTGGCTCACATGCGGACCGGCCCAGGAAAGGAAGACCAAGAGTCGCCTCTGCTGCGGAGGATAAGTTCATCCGAGTCACCAGCCTCAGAAATCGCAGGTTAACAGCAGCTCAGATCAGAGAGCAGGTCAATGGCACACAGAGTTCTAGCAGCAGACACATCTCTAGAACAACTGTTAAGAGGAGACTGTGTGAATCAGGCCTTCATGGTAGAAGATCTGCTAGGAAACCACTGCTAAGGACAGGCAACAAGCAGAAGAGACGTTTGGGCTAAAGCAAACAGCTAGAGCAGCATATTCTACTGACTGAACAAC
>JAAGKR010005016.1:0-55087 GCA_011419295.1 Clarias macrocephalus
CCCTACCCCCATTCTACCCCCACCCTACCCCCATTCTACCCCCATTCTACCCCAACCCTACCCCCATTCTACCCCCACCCTACCCCCATTCTACCCCCACCCTACCCCCATTCTACCCCCACCCTACCCCATTTTACCCTGTCCCACCCAACAGAAACAGAGGCTAAATAAACAGGCTAATATCTGAGTGTGGCTTGAGCTCAGCTAATCATGAAATTTTCATTACTTTGACCCCCGCTGGTATCGAACGCCCCTCATCGATCGGACCTCATCACAGCTTCCTGTAGCACAGGAAGTGCTTAATGAGGGGACACATCAGCAGCGTGACCTCCTGACCTCTACAGCTTGAGCACCACTGATGAGATTCACTCTTATCTTCTTCCCACAATTAAACATGCTCAGAGAACACAATTATGTGTGTGTGTGTGTGTGTGTGTGTGTGTGTGTGTGTGTGTGTGTGTGTGTGTGTGTCTGAATGTGAGTGTGTTTTTGTGGGTTTGTTCGTTGTTCGTCTAGTTATACGTGGTCGTACATTATGTGTGTGTGTGTGTGTGTGTGTGTGTGCAGAGCTTTGTGATGACTCAGATCTTTGAGATGCAGAGCATCTCTCTCTCTCTCGCTTTCTTACACACACACACACACACACACACACATGCATCACTTCAAACAGTGATGGAGATTCATCATCTAGAGATCCAGGAAAAAGTGTGTGTGTGTGTGTGTGTGTGTGTGTGTGTGTGTGTGTGTGTGTGTGTGTGTGTGTGCACTTCCTCTACACATTTTGATGCAGCTTTTACGGGGGAAATGATGGCTGGTTTTTGAAGTTTTGAATCCTGCTGTCCTTTTTGTGAAAGTGTCCATAAGTGTGTCTGTGTGTCTCAGTGTGTTACACCAGAGAGTAGCAAATCCAGTGCAGTACTCGACCTGCACTTTTGATGAAGCCACACTCTCAGTGTGTGTGTGTGTGTGTGTGTGTGTGTGTGTGTAAGTGTGTTTTTCAGACAGAGTGTGTTATATCAAAGTCAGGTATTTGCTATTAACCAATCAAATGGCATTGTTCATGTTGGGGGCGGAGTTATCTGCATGCTCACAACACTGAAAATTTGTGGATATTCCTTGTGTGTGAGGAATGAAAGCATCAAAGGTGAACACAGCCGGGAGCAAAAAAAAAATGCATGTGTGTGTGTGTGTGTGTGTGTGTGTGTGTGTGTGTGTGTGTGTGCGTGCATGTGCATGCTCACACTCCAGCCTATGATATGATTTCCAGTGCAGTGCCTATCGATTATAGCTCAGTACGTCCTTCCTGAGAGACCTGCCTTACATCTGTGTGTGTGTGTGTGTGTGTGTGTGTGTGTGTGTGTGTGTGTGTGTGTGTGTGTGTGTATGAAGCCCCCCAGTGTTTGTTGTGTTCCTCTGTGAAATTTCAATTAGAAAGAACTTTATCACCCATTGCCCCCCGGAGACAACAAAACACAGAGGCTATCAATAACAGCAGACTTGCGTGTCAGAGCCTGGAGAACAAAGACACACACACACACACACACACACACACACACACACACACACACACACACCTTTCCCTGATTGTTTCATACTTATAGTATGGTTTGGAGTATATCAGATTCCCTCCTCGTCAGCGGCCCTTAAAGCCGTAAATCTTCAAATCGATTCTTTTTGTTTTTCGCTCCCAGTGTGGGGCGGATCTAAACATCTGCCCCCGTGGTATTTACAGGAGGGTTTCCGAGACGGACGGAATCCGAAAATCATCGACTCAGCTCATCTTTCGAAAGCGGTTTTGAATCATCAAACGCTTCCGCTTTAAGCTTAAAGGCACAGCGCCGTAGTTTCCTGGAATCTGGTTGGTCAGAAGGTCGCGCACTATATTATATACTGTATGTATGAGCTCAGACACAAGCTATGGCTGTAACGTTAACGATGCGCTTATATCGCCATGATCAGTGTTTCTATAGCAACTGCTCATGTGTACAGAGTTATTGGCGTCTCTAGTGTTAAATCTAAAGCTAACGGGTATTTAAATCAAAGCGGGAATTGTGATTCTGCAGCATAACAGATGCTCTCTTTAATACCTGAATATTTTTACTGGGATTAGTTCATATTCTCACTTTGGCTGAAATAACAGCGCTGAAGTGGTATAAGTGAATTTTAACACACTGGAGTCGTTTTAAGACAAAACTTCATCTTTATCTGATCGACTTTTTCCATTTCTCATCTGTGATTCTCTCTCCGATTACCGAACAGGGAGTGTATTTGTCTGAGCACCAAAGAAGGACAACTTAGTGTAAACAAGGCGTCAGATACTCGACCTTACAGAATGTGATTTCTGTGTGTTAATAAGTGAGACAGAGAGACACACAGACATGTACGTGGACTTCAACCTCATAATCATAATAATAATAATAATAATAATAATAATAATAATAATAATATCACTGATTACATTAAAGATCAGCAGGTTATTATTAGCTTTAACATTTTTTTTTTTTTGGATTTTTCCCAGATTTTCTCCCTAATTTAGTTGTACGGCTACTACTACCACTCAGCCGGGAGGGTCGAAGACTATCACGTGTTTCCTCCGAACCACGTGACGCCAGCCGACCGCATCTTTTCGGACTGCTCGCTCGCGCACCGTTGTGGGCGGCGGAACACACTCGGAGGACGGCGCTATCCTCTCCCTCAGTTGCGTGAGCTCACGGACGCCCCTGATTGGCTGTAGAGTCGTGATTAATGTGGGAGCACTAAGTACCTCTCATCCCTCCCCTCTGAGAGAGCTCGGCCAATCAGCTCTCTCTAGACCTCCAGCTGCGAGAGGTTACAGCATCACCCGGGAATCGAACTAGCGATCTCCGGATGATAGGGCGAGCGCTGCACCACTGCGCCACTCGGAAGCTCTGCGTTTAACATTTTAACTGTTTCTACAAACTCTTTAACCGCTAACAACGGGTACTTATGTTAGTTTCTCTGTATAATCCCCGATACACTAATGCACTTATCCCAGTGTTAGACTAGGGCCTGGACACCATCAAGGTAGAAAGTCTGGACTGTCTGGCCTCCCAGGAACTCCTTAAATGACCCAAATATGTGGAAATAACTTGAAGCGGGATCAGGACTGTATGGGGGACTTGCAGCCGCGTCCCTGTAACATGCCAGTGGTGTTGAGGAATAATGTTGTGTACAGCTCCCACAAACCTCTTCATCGCAAGCCGTGCCAAGTTATCTGTTGGTTTCAAGAATAAGGCTCTGAACTCGCTGAATGTTCACGGGAACGGCTGCAGTGAGCTCTGGGATCATCGTTCACGGATGTACGGGTTACTTTAAGACCTTTACCATTACCATTCAAATGTTTCACCGCGGCTAAGAGTCTCATCAGCATACTGAGCTTGAAGTCCTCCGTAAATGTCAATTGCTTTTACGCCTTCATTCACCAGAAATTTCATCACAAAGGCTTGAACGCCCCTCACCAATAGGCATATAAACATGACATTTGTTGCTTTAAAACACGTACGACTTGTGGCATTTACGTGAAACGTGTTAAAGTTTGGACGGAGATTAATTTATGCAAATTTATGCGCCGTACATGAGCTCCAGTTTGATTAAAACGTGTTTGCTGACACTTAATCTCTCTCCTTTGCAGAATCTGTTCCTGCTCGGTTGCGTCTCTTGCTTTTCTCAAAGTCGAATATAATAACGAGCTCTAGTCATGTGACTAAGCACAACACGTGGAAAAGAAAAATCAATGCGTCCATGTTCAGACAATTCTCAAAAAATGAACTGTGATTGTTCGAAGTGAATTATTAACCGAATGCGTTATGCAAGTTGATTTGATTTCAGCACTGCTGAGGGAACGACCGTTTGTAGCTGCTGTAATCTAAGACGAAACAGGAACTAACATCTTGTAAATGTAACTATAAACATTAGAAAACAACTCCTACATCAGGACTGCGAACAAATGTAAGGCGTGTAAGAGCAATAAAACGTTTTAGGGAAAATAATTATCGGAAATGAAGTAATCAACGTTGTGATGATGAGGGCAAATCCACTGAGGTGGTGCAACTTTGCAGAGCTTAATATGAAAACATTTTAAATTACAAAGGCTGACCTCCAAAATTAATTCAGAATTATTCACAAATAATCATAATAATTAAACAAAACACCCAGTCTGTGTAAGTGGAATTTTATATCTATATAAGTTTATATATAGACAAATCTGAGATGTTTTAAGGGGATTGAATTGGTGAATAATTTTGCACGACACACAACACAACGACAGACTTGCTGGCTCGCTCAATTAAAACTAGGTCGATTCTTAAAAACATCATGGTCTTAGTGTTTAGACAAGCAAGCGGCAGCAAAATCAGTAAACAATCTAGATCGTTTCGGGTCGGTCCATCAGACAACCTGCTTCAGCTTGAATCTAGCTGAGTGTTTTAACATCACCTTAAATCCACGTCTCAAAACGTATGCATTGAGACGTGTTACATCTAAAAGACACATGAAAGACATCAACACTGAACGTCTCATGACCAGCAAAATGGGAGTCTCATCCGTGCCCGGGTCAGAAACACAGAGACGGCAAGAAGAAATCTTCAACCATGTGGTACGTCATGCAGCTGAGCGTGGGACGCCTGGCGTTGAGGTCTTTTGAACGTCTTTCAAAAGGGAAGTCGATGACTTGCTCGTGAAAATTGTGAAGAAGTGATGGCGCGTAGGCCGCAGTTCGTCGTGGACCTCAATGCAAGTACGTGCACCCGAATCGCCTACCGTTCAAATAAATCAAAGTTTGTTAGTTGAAAAAGGCGCCGGTTCCGTCTGGAAACATCCATTTGTGCTGGTTTGTAAATGGGTCAGGCGGGTGGAGGTCGTTTTCCCTCGCCGATTACCAGGTGCGGAGAAAAACCAATTAAAATCTGACCCGTTGACCGCGCCGCCGGCCGAAACTTTTCCATCTGAGAATGGCAGATGTCCAGAATGTCAGTCAATAAAAAATACAAATCTCTCACACTCACTCGTTCTCTAAAGCTCTTATCCTGTACAGGGTCACTGGAGGCCTGGAGCCTATCGCAGAGCACACGGGGCACTAGGTGGGGTTCACGCTGCACAGGGGGCCAAGTCATCACAGGGCACAATCACGCACACAATTACTCACAGTTTGGAAAAACTAATTATCTTAACTTGCATGTCTTTGGATTGTGGGAGGAAACCGGAGTACCCTGAGGAAACCCACCAAGCACGGGGAGAACATGCAAACTCCATGCACACAATCACAAGAGGGGACTCGAACTCTCGACCCTGGAGGTACGAGGCCACATTGCTACCCACTGCGCCACCGTGCTGCCAAAATATGAATCTGTGCATCATTTTTATTTTTATTTTTATTTATTTTTTATTTATTTTTGTCAGTTACCTAATGTTGTGCTGATTGATCGTGCTTGTTATCATTGCAACCATAGTAATCAGCATCAGCTGACTAACTAACTAACTAACTAACTAACTAACCTAGCTAGTTCTCTATCGATTTTGCACATCTTGAATTGGTAATAGTTGGCTATAGTTTTTATCTTTAATCAAGTTTGATATCGCAGGTTTATATAGATTTTTTTCGACACATTATTGTTTCCATGGTAACAGCCCAATCGTCAGATGCTCCTCTAGCAACAAACATACACATTGAAAACGTGCACAAACTATGTTTTCTGTACGTAAGGAGTCTCCAGTTTCAGAGCCAGGTTAAATTATGACGTTAAGAGTTAGGAAAAAAACAAACAGACATGTGGTCGAGGAAACGCCTGGGTAGGAAGAGAGGACTTGATTCAAGTGACAGTTTTATATGTTGAAAAAAATCTCAAATAATCTGTTAATCGAAAATTAATCGAGTTTTTTCCTTGTTGTCAAGCGGGACAAACACACAGCGCTTGCTTGCGTCCTATAAACAGTAAAATGTCCTTCCTGTACAGCCGAACGTATCCGGAGGTTAAGAAAAAAACCCACAGCAGATCTCGCTGCACTTCATCCGCGGCAGAACATCGGAGTGGGCGTCTTCTGATTCCCATCATGCCGCAGGGGTCTGACGTTAATCTGAGAGGAGGAAGCTCAGGGAGAAACTGACATCGACAGAGAAACACCGCAGGGTCTCGGCCTACATCCGTCCTTCCTTTTCACGTTCTCTCTCTCTCTCTCTCTCTCTTATATACTTAAAAACACATACACACTTGCACACACTCTCTCACGATGTGTGTGGGTTGTCTTGTAAGATAAGCAAATCCTTTCATTTGATATAAGTATGCGTGAGGCGGCTGATTAGGAGAGCCTGCGGAGCAGAAGAGCTATGGAGTGAAAGAGAGAGAGAGAGAGAGAGAGGGAGAGAGAGAGAGACAGAGAGAGAGAGGGAGGGAATTGAATTTGAATGGGCAAGGAATGAAACAGGGAGGCAAAAAAAACTGAGGATCATGAAAGGAGAAGAGGAAGAAAATAAACACATGGACACCAGTGGAGGAGGAAATATTAGGGAGAGAGGGACAGAGAGAGACACAGAGAGAATAGGGTAATGAAAGAGACAGAAAAAGGAAGATGGATTAAATGAACGAGAGGGAAGAAGGGAAAAGGAGGAAATAAAGTGCCGAGATCAGACTGCTAGTTTAAGAGAGAGGACACACACACACACACACACACACACACACACACACACACACACACACACACACACACACACACACACACACACACAGCAAGTGCAAAACCAAGCCTTTCCTCTCTTCGATAAATAAAACATCGGGTCTTGTCAGTCAGTAGAGCTCTGCGCAGACGCTAGGAGACAGACGAGAAAAAGACGAGAGCATCTGTTAGGCTAGTCCATCTCTGTCCATCTCACTCAATCGCTAGCTCATCTTTCCCTCTATATTCTTTCTTTCTTTCTTTCTTTCTTTCTTTCTTTCTTTCTAGATGAAACAATATAAAGAAGATTCCAGATATACAGTACAGTAAGAAAAGTTGAGGAAAGTTGAGTGTTATTGACGCTGGAGACTCTTTCCATAAGTGTCCATGTTACTGACACTGGAGACTCCTTCTGTAAAGCCTAATGGTTTCCCTCCATTCTCAGAAGCAACAGCATGTCACAGAAAATGAATTAACACCAGTGAGAAACTGCAACACTGCAAACCAGAGGTGTTTTAATGGTGATCAACACAAAGGTCTCAGTGTGTGTGTGTGTGTGTGTGTGTGTGTGTGTGTGTGTGTGTGTGTGTGTAAATGCTCCATCTGAAATTCCCCTCAGATAATGCATTGTTTATACGTCACATTCCCTGTTCCACTCCGGTTTCAGTTTCAGTGTCTATGTAAATGAGCTCCTGCTAAGCCACGCCCCTCCAGAGAGCAGCAGCGCTGAGCAACTGGCTGAGGGAGGGGCTCTTTTTACTCGATGAGTTCACATTAGGAGGAAAAAAAAATCCATGATTTTTTTTTTACACACACACACACACACACACACACACACACACACACACACACTGGAAAAACTAAATGTCTAAAAATTATTTTTTTTTAAATAATAAAATTTTGCATAACATGTGCCAGATTGTGTCTCAGTGTGACCCAGGGGTGATCCCTGAGGGATGTTTTTTTTTGTTGTTGTTGTTGTCTTTAACTAAATTGTAAGATCAGATTCTGTTCTGTTCATGTTTGCTAAGGTTTCAAGCTAGAACTCCCATGTGCAGATTTGACACGTTTTGTGAAATTGTCACAAAACTATGAAATTTTTCAATCATGATAAAATGTATGTTAAAAATACAAAATACAAGTAACAAAGTAAAAGAAATGCGATACTAACTAGCGTTAGCTGTTCGGCTGTAACACAGGAGGTTCACACAGAAGTCACGCTAGCCAGTTTTTAGACTCAGTAAAATGCTAATGCTAGGAAAAGGAAGCATATTTGAATGTAATTACTTCATGTACTGTATGTAGTTACCGAGTGACTGATATTGTGCTAAGACAAGCTGACATGTCAAGGTTCGAAGCTTTGACAGATCTATCGCTTAAAATCATAGTCGAAACTGTCATAAATGAATTCCGTGATGTAATTTGCAGAATTTGGTGGAGAATTCAGTGCCAAGACTGTTTACATCATTTAGAGTGATTACGGTCTTGAACATTTTCTTCGTTCCAGTATTTAAAGATGAGTGTTAGTTTAACAAAAGTCAAACCTTGTGCCGAGTACATTCAGAGCTCAGTCGTGGCATTTCAGGGACCGAATGTGACTCGAGGCTATTTTAGGATCCAAATCAATACATGGATTTCTTTTGGCATGCTTTAATGCAGTACTCTGCCGCCCGGCCGCTTTGATTGAGTCGGCTCTTGACAGGCAGACAGTGTCGAGAGTTTCACGCTCGTTCGATTCCTCGTGCATCCTCCGAGCCTGGCTTGATATATGAATTTTTTTATCGACATGTCAAAACGTATAAAACGTCTCACCAGGCAATGGATATGCACTTTCCGAATAGAGGATGTTTTATTTATAAGTGCGGAAGTCTTTATTTTATTTCTTTTTTCCTTTTTTTTTGTGAAGATAATGCTGTGCTGTTTTTCTTCTGCAATATTGCAGGAAGGTTGCTGGGTTTGAATGATGTATAGTGGGAGTTTGTGCACAAGTTGTGGTTTATTTTTATTGTATTTTGCCGCAATGTGTCAGTGACACTGTCTCCGTCTTGGAAGTCGAGCCGTTCCCGATGGAGCCAATTTACTCCGCTGCTCCGCTTTACTATTATCGACATCCACACATCTTTTTTTTTTTTTTTTCTTTTCAAACTTTTTATTTCTGGACAAACTATGGTCCTTCTCGTGCTGCTCGTCATAGGGTTCTATAAAAGCGTTAAAGAACTCTTTGAGGCATGTGGAATCGAAGCTCCACCTTAACGTTATTACTGAATAATAATAATAATAATAATAATAATAATAATAATAATAATAATACGCCACAGTAGTAAAACTAATCGTTATATAAATCCAGATAAATCCAGTTTTGAACTTCAGTGATATTTTATATATAATGTGTGAATTTATTTTCAATTTAGCTAACATTAGTATCGTAAATATATATATATTGTACCTAACATATTTTAACCTTTATTTTTATTTTTCAAACTGTTTCCTCATGTGATTGGTGAGCGCTAGCTAGTGGGTGGAGTTTAGTGAATAACCAAGTTCATTTTCCTCCAACAATTTAAACAATACATCTTTCGATTGTCTGGCGTTTTAGCTCCTCCCCTTTCCTGCACTTAATAATCCTTTCCTAAGTTCCTCACAGGTACATTACAGCAAAGTAAAATTCATTTCTTGGCATGTCCCAGTTTAGACGCTGGGGTCAGAGAGCAGGGTCAGTCATGATATGGTGCCCCTGGAGTTAAAAGATTCCAGCGCCTGGAACAGACAGGGTTAAGGGCCTTGCTCAAGATCCCAAGCCTGGCTGCTTGACAGTTCAGGGGCTTGAACTGCCAACCTTCTGCTCAGTACTCCAGAGCATTAACCTGCTGAGCTACCCTCGCCCCAGTGATAGGTGTTTCAGAATTTCAGAATTTCAGTGCAAAGTTCTCTGATTTTAATAACCTGGTTCTCAGCCCCACATTGGGATTAACTCTTCTAATCTTTCTAACCCTTTTGCACTAGCTGGTTAATTAAAGGTCAGGTGCACACACCCTTTTAACTTTTCTACTTTCTAAGAGTAACCTATAACCCTCTCCGGTCACGATCACCTTTTATGACTTAAATTTTCTTGCAGGATTATCACACTGAAATATATTCCTCCTGGTGTATGAGCGAGCGAGAAAGAGAGAGAGATAGCGAGTGAACGAAAAAGGCGCTGGAAGCTAAATCGGCATGAATAGCATGTCAGATGAAGTGATATTAAAGGTGGCGGAGCGGATCGTGGAAAATAAGCTGTTTAGCGCCACTTTCGCCTGTCTACCGATGTTTTTATTTACCCGTTCGGGAGGCCACACTTGCTTGTCCGCCGCCTGTCTGCTCTCATTCACGCTTCCTGAGTGTGACTGTGCTTGTTTTGTTCTTAAGAATATCCACGTCTGGCAAGTTTCAGGACCTTGCCCAAGGACTCTGATTCTGAGTCTCATTAGCAAGAAAAGCAAAAACCTCACCAAAGTGTCATAAGGTACAAAAAAGGAAAGAACGTACGTGTTCGTATTTAAAAAAAAAAAAAATTATGATACAAGTTCTGGCACTAATTTGTTACCTGGTCCTGCATTTGTTTTACTTCTTGGACAAATTAAGCGAGCAGGCTGATTCATTGCTAGTGCTAGAGCAGGTACGTTGGTGTCTTAGCATTTTAGTATCAAATGTAATACTCCGGACAGGAAGATCTACTTATACAGCACCGAGTTACAGCGGAGACTCGTCTCAGGGACGAGATAACAAAGTTAAAGTGATGTTTAAGATCAGTGTAACTGAACAAACTAAAAGATTAAAGCTCCGCTGCATCGTTCCTTTTAGACAGAGATGAAATCCTAGCTCTTGCCTCTCAGCAGGTAGAACAGCATTCTGGGTAAACCGTACCATGATGATGAAAAGAGTCATTTGGGCAGCATTGAGAATCAGCTATATTAATATTATATATGAGGAAAGTTGTTCCTTTTCCTTTAACACTCTCTGCAGCTTGCTTTTTCTATGTTTAAAATGAAGCACTTGTCGTTCCACTAGCTTTAGCACAAAATAAAGGGTGAGGTTAATGGAGCTGAATCCAACATCACGTACTTTAAAGGACTTTTTTCCGAAGCAAGGGATCGTCACGTTGATCGCATGATTTATCTCTCCGGTTGCCGAGGGAACGCTTTGTCTTATCACGTTAGCGCTCTATTATAGTTTCTTCTTTTTTTTTTTTTCTTTTTTTTTTTTCAGTCCGAGCAACTCGATCTACCCGCAGCCCCTTCGGCGACGGCTCTCATTCGATTATCTCCCGTCGGAGGCGCGGAAAAGAAACGACTCGAAACGCATAAGACATGATTCATGGCTTTCCAGCAGATCTTATAACTATGTATTAGCATCACTGTCACAGCGCATACGCCGTCTCCACCTGTTTCATTTTCCACCCTCTTGTCCGTGAGATTGTTTCCAGTTCAAAAAAAAAAAAAAAGAAAGAAAGGAAAGGAATTGCATGCATAATGGGTTGAGTGGTCAGAAGTAAAAACAAAACCGAACCTAAACTTCCTCTTTTCTTCCTTTCTTCTTGCTTCCTGCTTCATTTCACCTCCTGGCTCTGTCGGGTTCTGCTGCCTGATGCAACTCCAGGTAAGAAATTATGCCAATTTATTCACATGCCAAGCTTGAGGTTACGTTCATTACTTAGTAAAGTTCATTCCCATTGACCCAGGCTGTCTCGTCTAATACAGCTGCGATGTGTATCCGAAAACACACAGAATATCTTCTGTTCGTCTCAGTTATTAGAAAGAACACTGATGGAACCGGAGCACTTAAAAACACTCCTTAGGTTTAAACCCTAACCTTTGTTCAGGTATGTTTCGTTTTCATTAGTATCAAAAGAGAATTTTCTTTCTTTCTTTACTGCTTGCTAACTAAGAGCATTATTTTGAAAGGTGGAAGCGTGTTAAACAGAACAGGACACTGAACATTTGAGACTGATTTCTAACACATTTCTAACATGAGTGAATAGTATTGTCGTGCCATCATCCATGCTGTTATTACTAGGGGTAGAGATGCGGAAAATGCAAACACCCACGATCCACATTTTTTATCCCAGATAGTTTTTCAGGTTTAAATAAAATTTAAACTAAATTAGACGTTATTGAATGTTTGTGGAGGTGAGCTGGGGGACATGCCAAGATTCTTAAAGACTTTATTTATTTATTTATTTATTTCTAACAATATATGCTGGGTATCACTGTAAATCCTATAGTGATTTCTGGCAAAGGCAAAAAAAAAAAAAGGCAAAAAAACTACGACAAACTACTAAATTTAATGCAAACTTTTATTAATGCCTAGAAAAAAAATTACATCGAAAATAAGTCAAATTAATGTTGTTTAAAATATTTAAAATAATATTAATAATATATATAAGTAATTCTGAAAATAATTTAAACAAAATATTTTTTACTTAGTTATTAAAAAAGAACAATAATATTAATATAGCCTGTGAAACATTTTCACAATTTAAGTTGTTGATCTTTGATAACTGTTGATAACAGGCGCGTAACCCGATTCTGAATACATGTAACTTTTCTCTGTATAGTTGTTGCCTTAACACTTGGTCTTGAGTTACTGAAAACATTTGGTCTTGTGACTGAAACGAGTACCATAACTCCTGGGGTTTTGATTATTTTTGAAATTATTATTTAAAAAATAAGCAAATAATAATAATTAAAATAAAGCCAGACTACTTCATTAGAAAGTAAAAATTTTAAAACTGCTTTCCCAGACATTTTATTCATTTTCAACAGTTTTTCAAAGACTTCATCGTCCTCATGCATGTAAAGTTAAAGTGCAAATGTGATACTTTTCTATTAATTAATGAATTGATTAAGTGTACCAGCTGACTATAGATCGCCACACTGTAAAAAACTATATCTAGAAATACCTTATATGGAATATAGTTAAATGAATTTAATTTTCTTAAAACACGGTTACAACAAATGAAATATTAGATTAATTTACTTATTTTACTTATTTCTAGTCAAATGACTTTGCAAAACTTACATTGATAGATTTTTTTCTAGTTTTAGGAATTTACTTTATTGAAAGAAGCAAATTTATATGACAATACAAGAGGAAATGTTCACATTAAATTTTACTAACATTTTACTAAAATAATCTTAATAATATGTTCTTTTGTTGTAAACTTATTTTAAGAAATTATAGATAGATTTGTTTAGATTCGAAAATATTTCATTTGTTAAGATTTCACTTCATGTCAAAATTATTTAAAATTTAGTCAAATCTAAGTAAAATTTCTTACTATAAGATTACGACAAACCAAATATCTGATTATTAAACCTATTTTCAGAAATGTTTTACTTTAGTTTTTTTTTGTGGGCCCCCCGCCAAATATAGGATCCATGATAGGACGAGCACTTTACCACTGCGCCACTCGGGGACCCACAATGTTTTACTATTTTAAGCTTTGTGGTTGTTAATAAGTGCTATATAAATAAATTATTGATTGCCTACTTGATTGATTTCTAGATGCTAAATGGTCTCGCAGTATTAAAAACTATGTCTAAAAAGTAGGTTTAATATTCTTATATTTGGCGTGTTCATTTAATTTATATCTATAAGAGACAACAGATGAATTCTACCGGATTTAAGATATTTTCACCTCGAAGATTTTTTTTTGCATTCATCATGAGTTTGGAGTGGAAAGTTTTTACAGGCTGTGATAATGATAATTGTATGGTTATTAAAGATTAGGACTTCATTTTCTTCCATTCCATTTCCCAATCTCGAGGTTTGTGAACTTGCAGGATTTAGGTCATCATGAAGGGAAATGATCGTCTGAATATTATTTTTTTCAATTCTTTTTTCATTTGTAAATTCAGAGTGATATTAAAGAAACGTCACATATTTGTAGGTTTTTCTTCTTCTTCCTTGTCCTCCTTCCTTCTCCTGTGATTCAGCTGGTCCTGCTAGAAAAGGAAAATGACCCCCTTAACAGACTTCAAATGTAACTTTTATGTCGGTTTATTTCCTCAATCACTCACGATGGTGATTAGTTGTGCATTAGGATTTAGCCCTGGCCTTATCTCAAGTTAATGAGATCACTGTGTTGTGCTTCATGCAAGTACCTGAACCATGACGCTTTGAGCTACGCAAGATCAGTTACGATCATGAGTGTGTCACCTGAAAAGTCCTAACATGATGCAAGATGCAGTCTCAGCCTGGCCACTAGGGGGCATGCTAGCGAAGGTATTTATCAGGCATCATCCAATAGAAATACTGAAAATGTTTATCCTCGTCATATCGCATTGGTTTAATTCCGCTAAGGATTCAACATTTTCTCTTTTCTTCCCCCGTCTGTGCAGCAGGTACTGGGACCCCATGTTTCTTTACTACCGTGGCTGTGGAAACTAGTCTTAATCACGTTTTTTTTTTTTTTCTTTTTCTTATGAAAACATCTGTCTGTAGATTCCTAACAAGTCTGTTTTCTGATAGGCTGCAAACCTAGTCGTGTCTATGTAGGTTTTCACTTTTTACTCACAGAAAGAATTAATTCTTCATCGTTTATTTGCATGTTCCACCTAATCTGGTGTCCACTAGTTTTAGAAGTGGATTCATGATCATGAAGCGCGCATGGTAATTTCTGAGAAATGGCTCGTTACATACATTTCTTGACTTTTGGAAATCGTGGAATGGCAAAATTGCACAAAAAAAAAAAAGCAAAATTCAGTTGCTGTTTATCTGATTTGTTTAGAAACACAAGGTTTCAGACTTTTTTTGCTAGTAGAAAACCCATTGGCACTCATGAAGTGTACATTTGCCGAGCTAGCAAGGATAAATAAACGGACATGCGTGACAGAAATGTTGCTGCTTGTGACCCTTTTGTACTTTTGTACAAATCACGCACTTCTAAATCACTTTGGATATTTTCACTTAAAGATCCTGCAATGAAAAATAGCAAATGTGGCGACTTCCCCAGCAATAAAAAGCTAAATTCAGTCCTAGCAGTTATTGTTGTTTTGTTTTGTTTTTTTCCTCAAGAGCTCTTGATGTTCCAGACTAATTTGTTTCTCGCTTGTCTGGAAATGCATTTGAAGTGCACTTAGATGGCATTCCGTTTACTCCGTGTGCTTGTGCGTGTGTGTGCGTGCGGTGTGTGTGTGTGTGTGTCCAAGTGTGTGTACAAGCAGTGGTAAAAAAGGAGGAGGATGTCATACGAGGAGCTGTTGGTTTAAGATAAGGCCCGGCTTAAGTGAGGCATGAAAAGGCTTGACGCCGTATCTCTCGGCCTTCTTTCAGTCTCGCCGCCTTTTCCGAGAGAAAAACTTGTATTTGTCAACATCACAGGTGCGAGCTGAGCTGCAGGCGTTCTGGCCGATCAGAGGTCCAGTAGTAGGTCTTATGGTGTGTGTGTGTGTGTGTGTGTGTGTGTGTGTGTGTGTGTGTGTGTGTGTGTGTGCAGGTGCGTCGAGATGCCTCAAGGAAAATGCTATTATGTTAGCTTGCGTGTGTGTTGGAGTGTATGCTTGGACTCACAAGTGTTTCTTTGATCACTAACATGCTGTGACACTTGGTTGCGGCGTGTTTTGTGTCCAGAAGGTGAGCCATCATGTCTGTTATCGGGACACTCTTTCGGTCTCTTTGTGTATAATGAAGCCAAATCGATCATTAATCGACGATGTTAAAGGACACAAGATCGACAAATTAGATTACAGCTAGCGCCATAGAGTGCGCCATTAGGATTAAAAGATAGCGTCGGAGCGGCTCACCTTGCAAGGTTACAAGGTTGATTCTTCCGTCTACATTTAGAGAAAGTGTGTGTGTGTGTGTCCGTAGTAACGTTTTAATCCATTGATTGTTGTACATTTTTCTGAAAATGTTTTTTCTCACACACGCATTCACACACTACAGGCGATTTGGAAACGGCGATTAGATCGACTGGTCTGCATGTCTTTGGACTGTGAGAGGAAACCAGAGTACCCGGAGGAAACCCGCCAAGCACGCGGAGAGCATGCAAACTCTACACGCACACACAGACCCCGAGTCAGGAATCGAATCCGGACCCTGGAGGTGCAAGACGTCAGTGCTAACCACTACACCACTGTGCGAATTTTTAAGGCTTATTATTCTGAAAAAGCCTAGCTAGACTAGCGATTGTTTGTAGCTGTTACAATGTACTGGCAGTGATAACTTGTCTTGCGGATGTTTTACATAAAAAATACAAACACGAAATAAAAACTTTCAGCGCAGCTAGAGTCAGTAGTAAGCAAGCGGACGTGATATGAGAGTAAATGCTGTGACATTCGGTTGATCCTCGCTGCCGCTTTACTGAAAGACCTCTAGCTTGGGAAAATCGAGACGTCTCGGGAGCCGTGAGAAAGGACTAATCCCAAGGGTCCTCGGCGAGTGCACTGACTCAGCGTGCGCTGATCTGACGAGCTTAACCGGGAGTTTAACCTGGACTCGCGTGGTGTGCGGGTTGTTTTTCAGTGAAACAAAAAACTAAAGTAAAGTAGTAATCAGCATGTTTTGATATCTCTGAGTGAACTCTCAGTCTTTATCCCTGTCTAAGACTACAGACTCTCTTTCAGATCAAGCCACCCTGCCTTGAAAGCGAAACACGGATCATAACTTAATACCCGAAGATTAAACAGGGGATTTACTTCGCCGTCGCCGGTTCTGGAGCTCTGCGTTCTCTGCGAGGCAACTTTATAAATAAGAACAAATTCGCCGCAAACCAGATGCACGCGTCTGACTCCTGGGTTATTATTGTGCGCATTAGATCAAGTCTTATTAAAGACAGGAGCGCGTTTAACATTAACTTCGCCGAGTTCAGCGTGCTTAATTAAAAGCTCTCAGCTGGAGCTGCCTCCTCGCCGGCTCACCTCTCCAGGGCGTCGCTCGTCTTCTGACTCGCATTCCGATCGCGCTGTGCAAACTCCGCTGGATTGGGGAACAGATGGAATTAATTAATGTTAAACTTGTAGAGGAAAAGAAAATGTGCAAATTAGATCCATGACATGAGGTTTCTCGCTTAATTACAAGATAAAATATTGGACAATAAACACTAGTCGAGGGAGTCTGCTTTGGAAAAAAAAAAAAAAACTCAGATTATTGATTGCAGAAGTGTGACGATTTTAAAAGGGATGCATTATGCAAAATTCGCAATTTAGTAATTTTGGGCCGTTCAGATGCGTCTCTCAGCGCACTCAAATCCACTCATTCTCTGCTGTGGGTTCTTGTTCCGTTTTTGTGTTGTCCATGATATAAATGATCATATTTTAGATAATACCTAACCTATCGAATCTTTAGCTTTTAGTTGTGTTTTACCTTCAACATCACTAAATATCTATGATGTCACCAAAAAGTAACCATGTTCCAGGAAACAGTATGATAAGGTCCCACATGTGCGCGATTCTGAACGCTGCATTCTGATTGGCCACTTCCTCAAAGGGGGCTTTCAAATAATAACCAGTTAAAGCTACAGTTGGTCAACCTGGACATTTGAAAAAGTGAAAGAAGAAGGAATTTCAATCATGCAGGATTCTAGAACGCAGTATTTTAATTGTTTTTCTGCTGGAAAATGAACAGACACATTATGGTGACGTTTAAAAAGTTGTATAATATGTGACCTATAAGAAGTGAAATCTACAGAATCTCTATGTTGTTCTCGATATCTAAGTTGTGATCAGGTATTAATAGATAAACTAACTTTCTGTTCCAACTTACATTATAGCAGCTATAAGCAGTCATTCTCGATAGTCATTTCCTTTACGTTAACAAAGCTACAAATTACCCCGTCTTTAAGCAAGTCAAGGTTCACAGTACACGCACTTGATTTTAAATTCAGTCCCAGTGGTTTTGTTTCTGTTCCAGTCCTGGCTCCTCCCCTGCCCTGGTTGTGTTTGTCACCTGCTTTATGTTGTTTTCTCTCTACACACTTTCTGTTTTTGTTGGAAAATCGTACCCTGCTTTTTGTGTCCTTACAGCGTTTCTTAGTTTTTCTTGTATTTCCTGATCTTGTATTTCTATCCCCAATTTTGATATTCATCACATATACATTACTACCCAGTGAAATTCTTTATTCCTCGCATATCGCAGCTTTTTGTTAGTAGTCTGGGGTCAGAGCTCATAGTCAGCCAGAATACAGCGCCCCTGGCACAGACAGGATTAAGCGCCTTGCTCAAGGGCCCAACAGTGGCAATCTGGCTGAGGTGGGGCTCAAAATGTCGACCTTCGGATGAGTAACTCAGAGCCTAAACACACTGAGCCACCACCGTCCCATGTTATTCATCTCTCTCTGGTTTTTAAAACAAAACAAAACAAAGCAAAACCATGCCATTAACAACAATATTGATGGGTGCAATTACTGCATTTTTCCTATTTTGACTTTTCAGTTCCAAGAATTCATTTTTGTTCTTAATTATTTCACCTCTTATATGTCACTGTCTGATTAGTTGGTCTATGTAAAACCTGTGTTTCAGGTTTTTATCTTGAATTATAATGCTGTATATCATCTTTTGTGTCAAACATCTGGGCCCATATTCACAAACCTCCCTAAGCCTAAAAGTTGCTCCTAGTGTTGAAATTCTAAGAAAAATCTTAGAATTATGGCATTTTCTTAGAATTTTCCCTTAAATTTAGGATTAAATCTTAGTAAAGATAAAAATGATTCACAAAACATTTTAGCCCTAAAAACAGCTCCTAAGGTAAAAATTGTATTCACCAAACACTGAACGTAAAGCTAAAAGTAAACGCTGCTCTTCTGTCCAGTCTGGTTTTCTTGTTGTTTTACTTCCTTCCATCTCTCTTGGATTGTTGACTACAAACCATCCAAAAGTGCAACTTAAATACGACTATCCTGCAATCATGTAAATTAGTAAAAGTTGAGACATTTTGCTCCCATCAATCTGAAATGGACTACAAGTAATAAAATCAGTTTAGTAAATAAATGTAAGAACTTAAATATACCAACTACTGTGTGGAAATTGGTTGTTTCAAAAGTAGACACATTTTTAACATTTGACTGTTTAATTATCTTATACGATATTTAGCCTATAACAGAAACTTTGCATAAAGTAGCCTGTAGTAATGATTATACAATTTCATTATATACAAACAATATGGTTTTACTGCCTGTTCCATTATCATGTATTCTATTTTTACAAAGAGCACATTTGAAGACCTTTACAGAGGTCAGAGGTTATTTTTTATCAACCAATCACAGTCCTTGAACTGCTGCATCATCCCTAGCAACAGGGTCAACCACACCCCCTCACTAAGATAAAAGTTTTTGTACTTTCCTTACTCAGAGTTGCTCTAAGAAGAGAAGAAGACTCCCAGGTAGGACTTTTTAGGCTAAGATAGGAGCTCTCTGAGAGAATTCTAAGAAGCTTTGTGAATACGAGCCTGGTGTGTTTAGAAGCTTGTATACTTTAGCATTAGCTTTAGCCTTAACATTAGCGGTAACATCTAGCATCTTGCCTGTAACCTAGCTGTGGCCTTAGTTCCTTTGCGTCATCAATGCTAAGAGGACGTCTGCTCATACCACCTCATATTTCATGTTCATCAATCTTATCAAAACTTAATTATTAAATGATCAAACTTATTTATCAAACTTTAAGCTTTATGATTAATATGCTTGATAGCATCCACTTTCTAATTCTAACTATAATGATATAAACTGCGACTCAGTAGGTAATTGCCTGTGACTTCACTAAAGCTTCATTGTTTTAAGAAACAAAGATACTTTGATAGCTACATTAAAACTAGCCATGCATAAATCAATAAAATAAAAAGACATCCGTGCAGGCGCAGCCGATGTACTCAGGGTTCACCCAGACCTATTTTTAAACCCATTTTATTCCCCAAGCCACTCGAATCAGGTCAGATCGAGAACAGCCCAAGAACATTCATTATCTGGCGGAAGTGTGTTAGGAGCCTTGAACAAGGAAATAAAATAAGATCCTCTGAAAGGAACCTTTGCTTCCTCCCCCCCCACCTTTTTTTTTCTCCTGTAACATTTTTTTTTCAGGGTGAATAAGCATCAATCTGGTTCAAGTGAATACCTGCAGGAACTAATGAGGCCATTCTTAGAGTATTAGGAAGACAGCATGAATAAGAAAGACAGCATTAGCCACCATCCCAAAGACTGCAAGTCTTGCTGAACTCTACACATTTCTAAATCTCCAGCAAAGCCTCTGTGAAAGTGTGGTGTTTTCTAAACCGAGCTACAAAAGCTGCCCCATCGGTGTTCCGACATATTACAGCCAAACCACAGGGGGAGATGTTTCATTTGGTTCTTCCACTGATTCTTGGCAGAATTCAATTTAGGTAATAGTGCACAATTTAATCCCCTTATTGTTAAGCAGATAACATCATGAGCACAAGATGATGACTTGTATTACCAAAAGATCCCTCAAGGATTCTTTGCTGAATGTTGACGGTAATAAATTTCCAAAACTGTTCAACTTTGTTCATGTTTTGAAAGAGACCTTCATTGTTTCCCCAGAGGGACAAACTGAAGAACCACTATGGAGTCCGAACAGAATACAAAACTCTGATGACTATAAAATAGTAACTAACATCTATAACAAAACCACAGAACAGGTATTTAGTTCTTATAGGAAAAAAAAAATCAAGAGGTGGTGGTGTAGTGAAGGTCACTTACTGCTAAGCTACAAAGTGGATTCCTCCACAGTAAAAGCATAAACAACTTATCTGTTCAGGCTTAGATTATGTAAAGTGACTGACCTACAAGTCACTGCTTACTAGGATCATAACCAGACTACCTAAGCAATCTATCTACAAGCTACATTCATACACTCATCTGAAGCAGCGTTCTTTATAACCTTCTTCCAAAATTTAATAGACCACTATCCTGTTTAATATCCCTGGCTGAAAAACAAAATCCAGCATGTCTGTCGAAGGGGTCATGAGTAAGGAAGGTGAGTGGCCAGGAAATTAACCTTCTGCATTAGTGCCGCATTTGAAACGTCATAGGTGTTTAATAATGGTAGCTGAGGGTTAGTCCACTAGTTAAGAGGTTGGTCTACTGATAGGTGAGAATGTCACGGGTTCTAACCCCAGTACCGCCATGCTGCCACTGTTGAGCTCTTGAGCAAGGTCCTTAACTTCACACTTGTATGAGATAAATGTAAGCCTTTTTGGATGGGAATGTCTACCAAAATGCCACAAATGTAAAAACAAAACTTCATTGTATTATAGAGTATATTGAAAGCAGATAAAATGCATAATAAAAAAGCAGCTCTTGATTCACAGGTCTACAAAATTTACAATAAGTCTATTAGATACCCAAAGGAAATCATTTATCGATTTCAATTTAGATATGGCAATATGGTGGTGTAGAGGGTAGCACTGGAACCTCACTAGTACTCGAGTATCCTCCTACAGGCTGATTCCAAATTCCAAATAGGCCTCTGCTACCCTGCACAGGATAACCAGATAATGCATGGATAATTATTCTAACTTCCACTAGGGGAGCTAGACTGAAAAGTGATCCATAGTGTCTTTACATACACTATATATACCTTTAATAAATGCTCATATATGATATCTGTCAAGGTTTTGCAGCATATAATGGGAACTAATGTAAGGTAGGAGCAAGGAACTGAAGAAACGTGGTACAATTTGCATAGTAGTGGTACTCGATAGTAGTACATGATATTATGTTTATGGCATTTGGCAGAGGCCCTTATCCTGGCCCTATCCTGACTTTCCTTTAAAAAAAAAAAAAAAAAAAAAAAACATTATACATTTGAGCAGTTGAGGGTTAAGGGCCTCGCTCAAGGGCCCAGTAACTTTTCGGTGCTGGGGTTTGGACGTGGAATCTTATAGTCTGTAGTCCAGCACCTTAACCTCTGAACTGCTCCAGGAGCAAAAAAGTGGGCTGGACAAGGCAACTCATTTTAAATCAAAGTAAAATATTATACACAAGCAAGTATATCAACTGAAACTTCATCCTCAAGTTCCAGATTGCTCTTATTTATTTATTTATTTATTTATTTATTTATTATTTATATTTATTCATATTATTTTTTGGATGCACGTTCATGTGGTCTCTATAATGACTTTCCTGCATATCCCTTAGTGCAAATGCCATGATGGAAGAGCTTATTTCACAGACCACTAGCTACAGTGAGGGCTAATGTTCAAGCTTAGCCTTTTGCTCACTGTTAATTAAGTTCTCCAAAAATACTGCCATGTTTCTATATTCATAAAGAGAGAGATAAAGAGAGACAGACAGAGAGAGAGAGAGAGCGAGATACATAAAGGTTAGAATAATGTTAAGACACAAATTTAAAACAAAATTTCTTCTTGTTCATCTTTTTATTGTGTATATTTCACTAATTTATTGTATTAGACTTATTCATCCCCAAGCGCCATCTACAACCTGACTAGCTCTTCTCTCCCCCCAACCCCCACTTACACCCCCCCCCCCCCAAACACACAGGCACACAGAGCACACGATGGTTAAATATACACGCCATTACATCGGGATATGCTCAAATAAACAGATTAATTTATCCTCTTTTCCTCAAGGGCTTTTGAGCTAACGCTACAGAAATGAGTTTAGCATTTTTAGTGTTGTAATGAATAAATTCAGACAGTGGTTAAACAAATAAGGTAACATAAAACTGCCTGAGAGGACTAATGGCTTATGTGAAGGGTTTGAGTGCAGAACGCGAGAAATCCATTTTGCCAGTTGTGAGGAAACAAAAGGCGCTTTTTGTAAAAGATGAATAAACAGAGAATATCATTGCATCAGTGCACATCGTGCGTTTTTCCCTTTGAGACACAAGGATGTTAAAAAGCACAAAGGCTATAATTTGAGACCAAATCTTTTGATTATGTCATTGTGAATTTTATATGATTTCTCAAAGTGCTATAAATCCACCTCCTACAGTTTGGTCAAAATTTATACATTAGCCTTAAATATAAATATAGTATATAATAATGATAGTATATATTAATTATAGTTTATACTAATATATATTATATTATATAAGTATCAGTGTTAGGATGGATGAGTTTTAGTGGTAGCAGTTGGAAAAAGGAAAACTGCACGAAAGCTTTTTAATTACAAATACTGTTGAAGATCGTGAGAAACATTAAAAGTAATACAAAAGTTTAGTATACAGCTTCATCAGGCTCCTTCTGTACCAGTTTTAATTTCACATCGGTAGTTGACAACAGCATCTTATTATACTACAGAAGTCCATGAGTGAAGGGGGGAAACTGCAACAGCACTAACAGACTGTAAACCTAATTTTTTTTCAGCTTTAACATTCCCCAAAGTCTACGGAATGCATTTAGATCCTTTATGACAACTGCTCTTTCCCAAGATGGTATTCATGATTTGCTCCACCGATCATGTGACAGAAAGAAGTGATGCGATTGGCTCTTGTCTTGTCATGTTTTACATTAGGTGGACTCTCAGTTTTTTTTTCAAGTTTTTTTTTTTATTTGCAACATGAATAAATACTTAAAATTAAAAATATATATTCCGTACCTGAGATTCAGATTAAGTAAAAAAGGGGTGTTTATCTTGCTTTGCAGTGAAATCCTTGATTTGAGGATAGTAAGCTTCTTTTTCTGAAATGATGAAAAGTTTGTTTACAAATGATAAAATAATGCTAAAAGTATTGTACAGTAGGCATGGGAAAACTAATGTGCAAAAGGATACTGCAAATGTAAAACCAATGGTATTGGCACCATCTTCAGTTCTCAATGAAGAGTTTATGGCCAGCAGCCATCAGATTATTTAGGTGTAGCCAAAATTCTGAAGGTAAATTCTGAGCAAAACCGGGTGTACACTTTTTCTCTCTTTAGCCAATCATGGGGATTTTTTGAGCTCATGTTTGTGGAAGAACCTGTTCCACATGCTTTCCTCCAATTTTGTAAAAGAGTTTGTTATTCTTCACATCTTCGTTACACCGCTTCCTGGTGGCTAGGACTATACGACTTTATAAATCCCACTTGTTGCTAGAAACAGTCGTGTATCAACATAAATATCAGTTTGCATGCAGAAAAAGAGAATGCATCCACACTTACGCACACACATTGTAGATAAGAAAGTCATGGAGATGTATCATTATAAAGAAGTTCAGAGGACTTTCTACAATGTGTGTGTGTGTGTGAGAGAGAGAGAGAGAGAGAGAGAGAGAGAGAGACAGACTTGTTGTGCTGTTAGACAGCAGAGCAGCATGTTCAGAGCTGACCCTTTGACCTGTACACTTCAGTGAGGAATCCACACTCAACGATGTGTGTGTGTGTGTGTATGTGTGTGTGTGATATCATACTCTGAGGACAATAGGTGGACTGTGAATGGACAAAAAAGGACAATGAAAGAAAGAGCCCCCTTTGGCTTCTGTTGTTGCCTTGAACACACACACACACACACACACACACACACACACACACACACACACACACACACACAATAAAAAGTACACTAGTTTCACAAAAGATTCCGTGACCCACAAGTCTTAAAGGTGGCATTATTAGAGGATTTATTTATAATTAACTATATATACTTAATTTTGAACTGAGTTCTTTTCCTGTTTAATAATAATAATAATAATAATAATAATAATAATAATAATAATAATAATTATTATTATTATTATTATTATTATTATTATTATATAGTGGTACCTCAAGGGTACCACTGTATACAAGGACGCCTTAAGAATTTTTGCCTTAAGAACTGAAATTTGGCATACGAAGCATTTTTGGCATACGACCGCCCGACCCGAACACTGGCTAAGTTGAGTGTACATCCGGGAGCCGGTCAAAACTTGTTTGCGTCAGTGAAGTGAAGCGACACGAGTTTACAGATTTTATTGTATTGCTCTGTTTGGGTTTTTTTTGGGCAAGATTAAGTGAAGACATAGCACCATGGGTCCCACGGATGTTACCAAGGACGGTTAACCAAGAAGAAAAGGGGGTTATAAATGATATTAAGATAAAAGATATTAAGTGGGGTTTAATATCTGTTTATTTAAAATTTTACTTCATTTACATGATTTTTCTAAATGTTTAGATTGCAAAAATATAATGCTAGCATTGGAAATTTGTAATATTGGTGATATTTTTTGGTGTCTGGAACAGATTATCTGCATTTACATTATTTCTGATGGGACAATGCGTTTCACAATACACCTTTTTTCACCTTAAGAACTCGCTACCAGAACGGACTAATTTGTATGCCGAGGTACTGCTGCAATAATAACAATAATCCAGGGAATTTTAGTCCGGCTTTAGGTCCACAAAAATAGTCATTTTTTTCTTTAAAAAGTTCCATAACTTTAATTCCATCTTTCCATTCATTCTTTGAAGCTCTGTAGCTCCACAACAGGTTCACAATTATTTAGTTCTTCATAGATTTTATAAATCTATTCAAAAATTTTTACTATAAAACACTAATTTGGAAATCTGTTTGTTTCTTAACAGAACTCTCTAACTCTACCGTTCTTCGATGACCAGAACTTATTGAGTTCCACAAAAAGTTCTTTAATGTATTTAGCTATCCAAAGAGGTCCAGAACTGTTAGTTCCTGAAGGTTCTTGAAACTTTCTGAAGCTAGAGGACACACCCATTCACACAGAACTCCCCCCGCCAGAACCACACATACACTCACACACACATACACACACTCATCCTGTCACCCTAGCAGTCTGTCTCAGGAACATTGTGTAAACCATGCACACCAGTTCACCTTGTAGGGTCATTGTATACATTCAAAACACACACACACACACACACACACACACACACACACACACACACACACACACATACACACACACACATACACACACACAACTCAAGCTTTTTCTCTAGCAGCCTTTCATTCTGCAGTCTACCGTAGCAACAGCATGTGAATCCTGTCTTCAACCTGAGAAATCTACTGTCCACACACACACACACACACACACACACACACACACACACACACACACACACACACACACACACTCTCTCTCTCTCTCTCTCTCTCTCTCTCTCTCCGCATCCTGATCTAAATTTCACTCTATCTCACCCTGCAGTCACATTAGGAACAAGCAGTGCAACCTGGCCCATTTTTGGTGCTATCCATCTTTATATTTCACACACACACATACACACACTTCAGAATGAGTCTCCAGTGTCACTAGGTGAAGGGAAAGAAAAGATCCTCTGATTTAGCTTTTTTTTCTCCAAGTAAAAGGAATAGGAAGCTTCAGTGGCTTCACTGTTATCTTCTCTATCCATCTCTGTGATGGAGTGAATCCATCAGCACTTTTTTCCTGTCTGAATTCCAGAGTGAAGTTTTTAGTAGCTGTTTTTTAACCAAGCGGTAAAAGTGGTGAGTTATTGAAACCCAGTGGAAGTTATGAACGCTGGAAATGTGCAAACCTCTTAATCTCGTGAACACCTTAAAAATACCAAACATGTAGCAGGTACCAAGTACTGTATTTCCATAGTACTTGCATGTCCTTAGCATTCTAGTCTTAACTGAGTAATATCTGTTGCCTTGTGCAGTAGGATGAAATAAAAAATAATCTTCCAGGACCTTTCATTCTGCACCGAGCTAACTTGAATGAAAGCGTGAACCCTCATCAACTGTAGGGGGAAAAAAGGAGAATGGGAGGATATAGAAAAATGAATGCACACTGGATACAGCCCAATATAGTGCTTTATAGGTGCTATAAAGTGCTATAAAGCGCTTGTGTGCGCATGTGTGTAGTATATATTGTTATCCCTTAGAGTCTTGTGCCAGAGTTTTATTCTGCATCCCAAGCCTCATTCTTTTAAGGCTTTACAAAGTTCAGTTTTTTTGGAGGAAAAAAAAAAACCTCTCATATTTCTAGTATACAGTGAAAATGATAAGGTTTATGAGGTGAGCAGGAAGTGGAAATGATAGATGCTCTAGTTTGTCATATGATCGCCGGTTTCCAGGGCATACCCTTTCAAATTTCGCAATCAAATACACTGCGATGTTCTCCAAATAATCTTTGCAGTTTATCAGTTGGTTGATGAGAAAATTTGTTTCATTCCTAGTTTTACAGGATAGTCTGCATGCTATGTTTTATTCATCTGTTCCTACATTCCTTTTCTCATTTACACTTGCATCAAATAAAAGTTAGCATTGAGACCTGGTGAGATTGTAGATTGGAAAAAAGGCATGCAGCTGCGTTCTGGACCTGTCTCTGTGGCCCGTTGGTCCGTTGCATAAAGAAGGACCTGTCCAGAATGTCTTGCAGTATTCTTGTCTTGGGCTGACAAGGGACTGAAGGGACTGGCCTTGACAATTGGCCTGGTTGGACAACATGGGGAGAAATGAAATGGGCAAGTAATGTTGGGAGACTTTACAGTGTAGAATCAAAAACATCAGAAGATCATGGGTTTCACTACTGGATGTTTGACCAACACCCTTAACCCTCAACTGCTTAAACGTATAAGTGATCTTTTGTCATTTTGGCGAATTAGGATGGAGCTACAATGCGGAGGGTAGATCAATTTAAACTCTTTCAACTACTAAGCCACTGCCTGTTTTGACTCTGTCTCAAATTGCAAATATTGCTGGAGACCACCATTCCTACAAAAATGTTTCCCTATCCAAGTAATCAAACCAAAAATGGCTTTCCACCACGTAGGCCAGGTACATTTGGTGATTTGGGACACAATTTTCATAATACTAGATTGGTCAATAATGCATCTTGTGGCTTCATTCCAAGCTTCGAATGCTTCAACCCATTCCTGGAGACGTACCAACCTCCCACGTAAACCTGTTTGCCTACATCTGTTGTGATTGAGCGGAAAAGGCGATTGTTAAGTGTTCTGGACATCATAATGCTGGCGGTGGGCCTTTAGCAGATGTCATTATTAAGAGAGCTTTACAGAAGTACTTTCTGGTCTCCATGGAACACATTTACTGATGCAGAGAGAAATTAACCAGGGGCTGGGAATATTATCAAGATTAATCCCTGTTAGAGAGAATTTAAACAGAGTATATTCCTTTAACTTGGATAGTTAGGAAAGAGGTTTATGCTTGGTGTGAAAAAACAAACAAACAAAAAAAGACATGCATTTAGGAAGCCAAGGGAAGTTACCACATTGGTGCTAGTACATATAAGTCTTGATGTACTTCTTCTTCCTTGTCTCTTGAGGCGAGCTTGTGGTTCAAGGCGAATGTGATACAGAGCGAGTTTAATTGGTGTTGTCAGCTAGGTAGGAGCTGTTCTGTTTTTGGCAAGCATCTGCACTTTAAATCTGATCTGAAGAGTACTCTGCAAAGGGTCTGAAAGAAACTGGGGAGATTTTTAAATAAGTTGTGCAGCTGCATTCCGGATCTGGGATTACTGGTGTCCAGAGTGGCTTGTAGTATTGTCTTGCGTTGACAAGGACTGAACGAGCACCTGATTGAATACCATGGTGAGAAATGAAATGGACAAAGCAAATTGGGTTAAGAATGGAGTATCCATAAGGTTGGGTTTTTGATCATAAGGATTAGAAGGTGAGGAGTTCCAATCCCAGCACAGTCAAGCTGCCACTGCTGGACCTTTGACCAAGACCCTTAACCCTCAGCCGCTTAAATGTAATCAAAAATTACATGAATTTTATTCTGCCACGTGTCATACATATAAACATATAGAGGGATGCCAACTCTGCCTTCCAAGAGTCAGCTAACTACTCTGCCTGTTATGTTTTGATCAAGAAAATAAGTAGTTTGTCAGTATGTATGATGTAATGTGGATCATTTTATTGTGTAAGTTGTCGAGCATGGTATTGCAATCGTTGTGCAATACCAAGTCACATCGATTTTTATTTGAGATGCTTTAGGAAGTATATTTTTCCTTTGTTAACGAAGAACACAATAATCGACAGATTTTTTTCGCACTTGACTATCCTGTGAGAAGACGTCAATCATTGCAGGAGCTTCCTCTCGGCCTGGTGTTAGTCGAAAATATTTCTGACAGTATATCAAAAGTGAGCCACGACCTTTGTAACATGATAATATGTTTTTCTACATGCTCTGGCTGCACACTAGGATGACATTCATGCTAACAATACAAACCCTGCTTTTCTACAACAACACGCCAGCAGTTTATTCAACCCACCTACACATAGACACCCCAAAACATGACCCAATGCCCCTAAACATCTTTTAATGACCCGGTTCCTGCCCTGGCTGCTTGACATGGGCCGGGTGAATACATTACTGTCCTCTGCTCCCCTCTGATTCCATTATGCAGCTGTCTCCATCTTTCTAACCTCATTTAGCCTCGGGCGATTTCATTAAGTCTCAGAACAATGCTGTGCCGTGCCGCAGATCTTCTGGACTGGAATGAATTTGTTTTAAAGAGGGGAAAAAAAAGATCCACCTGAGTTAACAGGATCTTTCGATTTGAGTAAACACAGCCAGTACTTTTGAGTGTTACTGTTGTTCTAGTCAACTTTATATTGTGTACAGTATAGGCCACTTAAGCCTTGTTAAGCAGAAAAAAAATCTAACATCAGTCGTTTTAGATGAAAGGAACCAGTCAATCAGTTGGTATTCTAATTTTGCTAATCATGAGCAAACTCTGAGAGCAGGGCAATCGCAGTATGCAAATTATATTACAATGCTAATTAGTGGGAGCTAAGTTTCTCTGCTTATTAACATTTTTGGTGAAAGGTTACTTCATCACACCCTGAATTTCTTCGTCTCCTGAAGACAATGTGTGCGTTGTTTGCTGGTTATCTGTTTTACATCTATTTTCTTACTATTTTTCATTTACCTCTTGTATTTTCTCCAAAACATTTTCCATCCAGATTTGAAAAATGTAAGATTGTTTTTAACTAATTTTACACCAGCCACATTTAAAAACAAGCTTATACTTTATGCCAACTGTTACATTGTGTGGGTTTCTCGATTAGATTGGGTTTGTTTCAGGAAAATAGTTATGCCTAGTATGAAGTTAATGAACCTGGAAGAAACTGCAAAATGGTTCATCTTTTAAATCGCATGTACATGCAATTTAGGATTCACTTTTGTTGATTAACAAGTGTTAATATTTACAGTTTATCTGGAGTTTTCTTTCCCGTATTTAAGCCTTCCTTTAGGGTGTTAGCAGTCATCTGAACAGATGCTGTGTTTCTGCCACACCCAGTGCTGTTTCCCCACCAGTAGCTCTGGTTACCTACAGAAGATTAAGGGTGTCTATCGTCATGGCCAAGTCAAGATGAATTCTAAAAGAAAGCAAGACAGTCAGGATTGAACGCTTCTTGTTTTGACACCGAGTGTCACGTGATCACAACTGAGCCAATGGTTTTTCTCTGTCTTGTGCTGCAGAATTGTGGGTAATCGTCTGCCCTGCTGGGTCTCAGTGCTCGTCTCTCACTGGTATAATCAACATCTGTGCACGCGTGTACTGTTTACTATAACACTGTAACCACGTGTGTGTGCGTAAGACATATTTTATTTTGTGTTTGTACAACGTGCGTGTACTGTTTATTATAACACACGTGTGTACTCATATAAAGCGAAAGCAAGTCTCATAAGAGAGGTTAAAGGTTAAAGAAAATTTTCTCTCTCTTTACCAGCCTGCACTTTGTGTGCGCGTGCGTCATTGGACACCGTGCCCCTTCACACACACACACACACACACACACACACACACACACACACACACACACACACACAGACCCCTCCTCCTATCGCCTTCACACACTCTGTCTCTGCTCACCACAGAAACACTGCTCTGTCGTGATTTTTTTCAAAGGTAAAGTGCAGGTTAATTAGTTTTATTTTTGTGTAAGAAGTGGCAGGTGAGAGGGGCTCATTCCTCCTCTCCTCTTACTTTAGCTTCAGACACAAACACATACACTCACAAACACACACACACACACACATACACAGTGCCTGCACACACAAACGGAAACACTTATCTGCCAGGATTTATTTTTACTTTTTTAAAGGTTAAGTGCATGCTAATTTGTTTTACCTTTAATTTGTATTTTGTGTTTATAATTTTTATGTATTTATTTTTTGGGGCTTTGGAACAAATAATGTGAGTTTCCATTATTTCTTATGGGAAAATACGTTTAGGTTTACGAGTGTTTTGATATACGAGCCCGCTTCCGGAACGAATTATGTTCGTAACCCAAGGTTCCACTGTAGTTGGTTTATCATTGGGCACAAACTCTATTGTTACAAGATTATTTCCACTTTCTGTTTCTGTTTATTAGCACTGGATTGCTATTGTATTTGATCAATGTCATTAAGCAGGAAGATATGTGGGACTAAGGTGCTCTCTGAGTTCTGGTGGCTTTCTACCATGACCAGCGACTTGGGCTGGCCTTTGGTCCACGTGGGCATGAGTGAGCCTTGGGATGCTCATGATCCTGTCACCAGTATTCTAATGTATAATTAATAATCATTGCTAGCGTTTTAATGTTTCTCTGTGTTAATATTTTGGCTGATCGGTGTATACGCACACAATGTAGTTGGGAGAAAATTGTATCCTCATATGAGGACAGCATGGCCTTATAAGGCTACTTCATTCGTTGTGTCAACAGACACAAGTCCCAGTACAAATGCCAATAAGTCTGAGACAAGTGCAAGTCAATACAGAAAGCCATTACAAGACCAGGCTTGAGAATTACATGAGATATTTGAAACTGACAATTGCAGTTTTCTGCTCTTCAGGTTAAAGCAGCAGTCACCGAAGTGATAACAATGGGTTATATGAAAGACACATTTGTGTAGACGCTTTTACCTGAACTCCCGAGAATTACATGTGAGACAAAGAAAAAGAAAAAAAGAAAAAAGGTTGGACTGTGTTCCTTAGAGCCAGGTTTAACCTGTATAATATTCCTGTTGTTGACAAAAATCATGAATTTATGAAATAATTATTTCATCCTGAGTTCAGAATGCATAATTTAGGGCTGAGTTTATTGTCAGACAGACGATGCTTATGTTCTGGCAGAGTGAGTTTTTGATTAAATTCTGAGAGCTGTCGTGATGCTCGTATGTAATGTACGGTGTCAGTGATTGGGCCGGCAGTGACTGCAAGGCTGATGCTTAATTCTCATAAGTGCCAATGAAAGCAGTTAGGCATAAGCGGTAACCATGACCCGGTCATCTTTACACTCGCATTGAGGATACATGCTGGATTATTGATTCAACAGTTGTTTGTAGTTGGATGCAAATCAGGCCTGCTTTATTACCTTCGGTGAAGGACAGAGTGTTTAATCATAGCAGACATTAATGCATTAATAACTTATTCATGCATTGTTTAAGGGCAAACAATGAACCCCTGATAAAATCAGAGCAGGCTTCGTGATTGATTTAAATGTGCGGTGGCTTGGGAGAAGGCTTCATACGTTTATAAATTTTGACATTTTCTACTGTATAAAGATCTCATTTGAATGCAGTTTAACCAAGCACATTTTGAGACTCCATTTCGGTTTCATTAATATACTCCAACACTGTTAACTGATTGACTTCAAATATGTAATCAATACAATATACAGATAATAAAAACGACCAAGAAAATATCCAACATTTATTTCTTTGAATTGGACGTGAGACGTGATAATAAATGAAAACCGTATGTATCACTCAGCATCACATGTGTTTAATTACTAATTACATAAATTAATTACACTAACTGACGGTCACAGCATGGGTAAGAGTAGGACTGGACAGTCCGCAGTACTTCCAGCTTTGTAACTCAAGGCTTCGATCACAATCCGTGATCTTATCCTTAATCAAGGGCACTACATGGTGTGCGGACCAAGGGATTGTACACCCTATAGAACACACAGTCTTTCCATTTAACACTATTTCTTTTGCTGTCTTTTTTTTTTTTTTTATAATTTTTGTTAATTTTTAGTTAGTCAGCTAATTAGGTGTCTCAGCTATTTAGTTTTGCTAATTTATGTTGTATGTAGAACCTTGATCCTGGAGAAACGTTGTTTTATATCACTGTGTACTACTGTATTACTGTACTGTATACTGTATACTGTATTACTGTATATGGGTAAAATGATGTGGGTTTCTCAGGACTGTCCACCACGTCTTTTTGGCTACATAGTACCAGTAAGAATTACTTTCAACTATTGGGTGATAACAGCGTCTGTGTTAAATATTGGTTAAATAAACATATCATAATTTGTTAATGATAAATGGTTTTTGAGGATCTGTTGTACTGAATATCAGCATGGCTGTGATGTGTTGGGTATTCGGGCTGCACCTCCTTGCATATGGCCGCATCGCAACCATGCTGATATTCAGTACAACAGCAACAGTGTTTCTTAAGCTGGCTAATATACAGTAAATGAAAATATTATTATTATGTTTTGTAGACTGCATTGTAATGCGATAATGTTATTAATCTTTAATATTATATTTCATCCAAATGTTTTTTTTTTTTATCATTTCGTTAATTTGTGGTATTTACCCACAATTTCAAGTGGCATTTAATGCTGGTACATAAGTTTAGCCCAACCCTGGTATTATCCAAGAATGGCACACCTTCTTGTGAAAACATAACCAAAATTGAGAGTTAAGTGGATACACTGTGGATACACATGTTTGATTCAAATCTGAGAATCCGAGCAGCGCTATGGATGACAAACAAGAATGATGTAAACCGTAAAGTACAGCGAGAAATATCATGTAATAGCGCTAATCATGCTAATCAGTGTGGAAATAAAAAAAAAAACACTCATTATCTAAATCTTTTGTTAAAGTTTTTTTGACACAATGCAAATTTCTTGTGCATGTAAGCCTGATTTTAGTAAGCAGGACATGGTCACAGGTCTACCAGTAGAAGATGGCAGCATAGTAATCTCTGGCCTTGAAAACTGAACCACTCTGGTTCAATCCATTGTTTTTTTTTTTTTTACCCTTGCTGCTGAAGTTCCCATCACTTGACGATCCTGCCAAGAAGGAAAGACAAACTTGTAATAGTATTGTCTTCTTTTTCTCTGTCTCTTTTCTCTTTCCCCCCTCTCCTGCGGCAGTCGGGAGTGCCAGCAGGCACAGATAATTGAAACACTTGTCCATTTTTGGAAGAGGATTGTGGTTGGTGGAGCCTGACGTATGGTTTTTGTCTTTGATGTTCATTAGTGATCTTCCTCCAAGAAACAAGAGGTTTTTTACCGAGAAGCCGTCAGCCTTGCCTCACCTCTTGCCTCGCCTCTCTACCTCCTCCTCCTCCTCTTTCTCCTCTTTCTCCTGTTCTTCTTTACATGCATGAGTAGTGCTCCTGGTATGAAGCAGACACTGCATTTAAATGCAATGCAACACCGTACAACCACGGACTTGTTGACGGAGAATATGTGGAAACTTCTTATTTATTATTTAGCTTCTACGTTTTGAGGGTTGATGATCCGTGAGTTTGATTCTGTCGTTATAAAAGCTTTAATTGCGAAGAAAGAAAACCTTAAAAAGAACTAGACTTAAAAGGAAACCTGTGTCGCTTTTGGTGACAACGGACAGTGTGAATATGAATCCCGTCTCTTCGACAGCGGTATTCTCAAAAGCCACCCTGTAATAAGTGTGTTGAAAGGGTGTTTTCTATGATGTACTTCATAGTCTTTATGATTGCTGCAGCAGACAATATCCATGTGAGATTTTCCACTGACGCAAGGCTATAAACTGATTTCGGGAAGTGCCGGTAGTCAAGGTATGCACATGGGGCCATCCACAGCAGCAGAAACTGAGACGCAAGAGCAGAAAGCCCCAAGCATAAGAAGAGTATCACGAGGAATCAGGCAGGTCCGGAGGCTGAGGTGAGCCACAGTAGTAAGGAGTATACGTACTGGCTCGACATAGAGAGAAAGAACTGATTATTAGGTATGGTTCTTCAAGCTAAAAATTCAACTCCCCATGCCCTGAAAGTCTTGTGAAATACTGAAGATATTTTCTTCACTCCTGAGAAGTAATTATGAGGTTTCACTTGGAACAGCCAAGTTCCAAGTGTTTCTAAAACTTACTGAGTTGGAAGGAAGTGAAAAACTTCCATCAGCACAGATATGGGTAATAATATAGGGAGACCAGAGTTTGAAAAAAAAAAGGACACCGCATATGGTATGTTATAATAAGTTCCACTCTTCTGGGAAGGTTTTCCACTAGATTGTAGAGTGTGGCTGTGGGGATTTGTGCTCACTCTTGTGCACTCATTTTCTATACCGCTCATCCTGTACCAGCTCACGGGTACCCTGTAGCCTATCCCAGGGGACTCAGGGCATGAGGCAGGAATGAGATGCCAGGCCTCCGAGTGGCGCGCCGGTAAAGTGCTCGTCTTATCATCCAGAGATCCCAAGTTTGAATCCCGGGTGATGCTGTAGCCTCCTGCAGCCGGGGGGGCTGGAGCACTCTCGGAGGGGAGCTCGGAGGCACTTAGTGCTCTCACATCAATCACAGCTTTACAGCCAACCACAGGCATCTGTGAGCTCACACAAGCAGAAGGAGCGGATAGCACAGCAGTTCGAAAAGATGCAGTTGTCTGGCGCCACGTGGCTTCTAAGAAACACCTGAAAGTAGTAGCCTTAATGTGGGAGTACCCTAATGATAGGTGGGAACCTGCGAAAAAAAGAGATGGATAGCAAATCCATTCCAGGGAACACATTTGAGGGAATTTGGAAACACCAATCAGCACACATACACACTCATTCACACACTATGGGTAACTTTGGGTAACGCCAATTAGCCTAATCTGTTTGTCTTTGGACTGGGGGAGGAAACCGGAGTACCCAAAGTAAACCCACCAAACACAGACCTGAGGTGGAAATAGAACCCGTAAGTCTGAAAGTAACAAGTTCACAGTGCTAACTGCTAACCACGACTCCGCATATTGTGTGAGGGCAGGATGTTGAGAAGGCTCCACTTACAACGCAAGTCTGGGGTCTGTGCCGGACAATCGAGCACTTCCATTCCAACTTTAAAATAATAACAAATGAACCTTATTTATCTTATTTCACATTTTGGTCTAATAAAGTTATCAGCATAGAACAAGCAAAGATCGCCTTAATGGTGGGGCAAATAAACACCATCTGGAGGCTTTGCTTGCGGTAGCAGTTGGGTGAATAACTTTAAGTAGCAGCAATCTCCTTCTAAAAATATAACCTGCAATACCTATAGCACTCATGCGCAAAGCACAGAGGGTTCGAGAACTTACTTTCATCTTTAACGACTCTCTTTGCATTAACACTGGTGAGGCTTTCAGGCTTTATTTGTGCATGCTGGTCCTGCCATCAGTACATTATTACCTTCTTGAACATGATTGATGGCAGAACTTTGTGTCTGGCCAATTGCTAAGACTGCTACAGCAACTTCCTCAAGACCTTCTCCATCTACAAGATCTCAGGCGAATAGCCACTGGTTCTTAGCAACACACACCAATGTTGCCTTGCAGCTGCTAATTCAGAATCTATTAACATTCAAATAAAAACATGTCAGTGCTCATCATGATTAGTCTTCATTAAGATTTGAGTGATTTATGTTTTGCATTTTGACTTTGAGCTTGTGTAGCCAAGGCTTGAATGATAAACGTAATGCCTGTGCCACATGTGTTTAAAAAAACAGTTCCAATATATTAAGAGTGATATGTTTAATTAAAAGACATCTGTTCATGTTTTATATGAATATATTAGTATCTCTGCCAGGATTTTAGTATAATTATCACTCCAGATTTACTCCAAACTCTTTTGTCTATGAGTCCCATCGACTAGTTTCTGTGTCTCTACCAATCTGGTAGGTAACATGTGGTTCCGCCAAGTTATTAAAGATAGCACATATTTCAAAGTGACATCTGCAGAGTCTGTGATTTAAACAAAAAGATTTATCAATATCAACATAGCAGAAATGTGCTCATATTTAGGAGATACACACCTAGAAGAATCTCCCCAGGAGGTGCAACCAAGAGTCCTTGCATGGCAGTAGTTCCTCTGGCACACAGCTTAGGCGAAACCATGAGACATGCTTGTACAGCTACCCTCTCCGATATAGCAGGTGGCAGTATGCATCTAGTTGGTTCGTAGATGAATGCAAAAGTGAGGAAGAGTAGCGTCTCTTTGCACGGTGCTTCCCTTGTACAACCCAACTTTAGCAGCTCTGCGAAAGTGGTGGATTTCTGAGGATGTATTTGCATGTTCGGAGGAGGAAAGTGGTGTCCGTAACATCACATTTCAAACAAAGGTCCACTTTCATATTTTGGTACGGTTAGCTTTCAGATCTGATTCATGGTATGGTGGCCCAAGTCCACCATACCATGCTCTAGACCACCTTTTCAATTTGACACAAACATTGTTTGCTAATATGTTACAGAGCATTCACACTACTCAAATGTACCAGACTTTGGGGTTAAGTGTATTTCGAAAATTCCTAGCATGAAAGCAGCCTAAATTGAAGTCATGAAATAGCAAGAAATCTAGGATATTTTATCAGAGGTGATTCTAGAGTCTATTTGGGCCCGAGGTGAACATTTTCAGGGGGTCCTCTCCAACCAGCATTAATCACCATTATTTAAATTTACATTTAGGCATTTGGCAGACGCACTTATCCAGAGCGACTTACAAAAGTGCTTTAAAGTTTCTGTCATTGGGTAGATTCTCACACTGGTTTACTAGTTAACTAAATAAGGACCAGCAGTCACATACTGTTGAGAAGGTTTTGTTTTTGTTTGTTTGTTAGACCATTATCGTATAGAACATTTTGCACCTGATGTAAAAATATCTGTCCACCCCCTCTTCTGGACAGCAAAAGGGACATTACTTGCTGGAATCTAGTGCCAAAGTTAACTAGCTTCAAACACAAGGCTGAATCTCAAGTCCCTCTCTGAACCCTGATCAAGGGCATTACTTGTTGTGTGGAACAAGGAATTCTACACCCTGCCTAGTGCACTAGCTTTCCATGTAATGGGTTAGGGTATTAGAAAGTTAGGGTTAGAAAGCTCGAAATGTCAATATTAGTCAAAGTAACCCCGAGTCGCCTGCCTTGCCCGTTGACAAGCAGTGCTGCAGAGTGCATCACACATTTTTATTTATGTCGCCTTGCCTCGAAAAACATTCCTATAGTTTGAAGGACAAGCGTTAACCATTGCAGAACTTCTTGTGAGATCAGTTAAACTCCAAGCATCTAACCGCTCTCAAGGCAGAGATGTGGAAAGTGTATTGTTTATTAAAGCACTTCAGGGACATGGTTTATTTCTGTATTGATGTACTTATGGTAAGCATTGTGTAAATAATATCATCGAAAGTGGTAATAGAGGCTCATTTGAGTGCAGCACAGGTACGTGAGTAACGCCGCACTTCTTAACTACGGCACAAACAGCAAACAGTGGATGTGGTTTACGTGAGCGTGAAACCAAGGACTTCGGTGGCAATTAGAAACACAGTGCGACCCCTGGAGACCTGCTGTATTTTTGCATTGAATTTGAGGCAGAAACTGATTTATTTATTTATTTATTTTTTAAGTAATATATAGTTTAAGTGACCTTTATTTTCCTTTAATTTAGAACAGCAAAATTATATCTTAGCAAGACAAATGTCTTAAATATATATAGTGGAAGACAGATCTGTTTAATGATTATAATGATTATAATTCAATTGAATTCAATTCAATTTTATTTCTATAGCGCTTTTAACATTGGTCATTGTCTCAAAGCAGCTTCACAGAAATGAAAAGAAAATTTATGGAAGTGTGTATGTGTAAGAAAAATGTGTCTAGATAATGAATCTTCAATTAGCATGTAATGTTACTTCTTAAAATGAATGACTGCAATTAGTAAAATGTCAAGCGGTTTTTATAATAATAATAATAATAATAATAATAATAATAATAACTATATTATTATTATCTATATAAAAAATTAGTTGCTTGTGTTTAACATGGGGTGGTTAAGGTGATGGATTGCAGATCAGAACATCCACGGTTCAAGCACATGTGCTGCCGCCATAACCTAAAATATATTGTCTCATATTTAGTAAGCAAAACTGTCTTTGTTGGTGGCATTGCTCCTATGCTAATCCATTACAACGTGCTAACTCCTAAACGCTAGATCTAAATGCTAGATTACTAGCCATACTTTTTCATACTGAATGATTTAATAATTATTTAGCATGGCTGCCATCATTTGAAAGAAAAAAAACAAAGCTGATAGCCTGATTTTTATATATTTTTTACTAACCTTATATTAAGGACATTTGTACGGAGGACCTTTTTTCTATACAGATACATTTTTACTTGTGTTTGAGTTTTTTAAGTGCTAGCTTTGGAATGAGGAAAATGCAGAGAAGTGGAAAAAATGATTCAGAGTAAAGCAGTCTTGTCATTTTCAGGCTAGCAAAACTTCACTACATCAAGGTTAAACATATCTATAGGACGAAAAAAGTAGCACTTGCCAGGTTACAAGGACAGAGCACCAGAACTCATGAAAACTTTGCTAACAACTTGCTGGCTTTTTTTTTTTTTTAATAGCACAATACTTTTAAAAAGCTAAATTAGAAAATGATTATAATCACCACTGGTTGAACTTGGTGGCCAAAGTGTGGTAGTGGATACCACTGTCGCCTGTCACCTCCTGGTGCTCCACAGCCCAGAGACATGCAGATTAGGCTAATTGACATTCCCAAATTGCCCGTAGTGTGTCGAAGGTCATACTATAGTCGTAAAAATGCAAATAAACATAATGGTCAACATTGGCCTTAACAGGCCCTGGTTGGGCCTGTTCCAGAGGTTCCTAGATGGATGGATGGATGGATTATATTACGTACCTAACTAGCTAATTAGCTTGCTATTCATTGCTTCTGGGCAACAACAACATAGAACTAGAAAAATTAGCTGTCACTTGAAGTACTGCGAGGTATCAAGGTATGTGCCAAGTTTAGCTGCCCCTTCTCGTGCAGCTAAAGACGTTTCTCTGGAGGTCATGAGCATGTTAGTGGCTCTTCCGAGGTCTAGACGAATCCAATTTCTGGCAGTTAATTTGAACCTGCCCTCGCCATCAGTTAGCGTTTGTTCTGCCACGGTGAGCGCAGTGAAGATTTGGCGTGGGGGGAAACCGGCGCTGACTCAGCAGGAAAGCCGCTGATGTACCGAGAGGAGGGGAAGAGGTGTTAAAAAGAACAGATGTTCCCATATTCCAGATGTCTTCCCGCCAACTAAATAACATCATTCCGGTTTGTAGAGCCAACGACCGAGTAGTGATGCCTCCCACATTACAGACGTGACGCATCAGAGGAAGTTATAAACCGTAAATAATAGATGGGTTTAAAAAAAGAGAGAGCGAAAGCGAGATGCTTTTTTTTTTTTTTTTTTTGAAGTGTTAAGCAAGGCGTGTTGATGAATCAGAGAATCTTTCGATTTCTATGCAATGTTTATTCGAGTTAAGTGATGACTGGGGCTGTGATTCTGTCATGGTTTCCTTCATCAGTGTGCTGAGTGGTGGGCCATTTTAAAAGAAACGCTATCAGGAAGCAGCTTGCTAATGGGAGTTAGATTAGCTTAATAGTGCCAGCTTTTCTTCTATGAAATGAGATGCTAAAAACAGAGAGAAAGAGAGAGAGAGAGCAGGTTTTCACAAGGTCTAGTGTGTATATATACACGCACGCAGCGGTGGTCTTTTCCCGGTTAAAGCTTTTATCACATTACAGCAAATGGTTGTGTGTTTGTGCGTGTACGAGTGTGTGGTGAACCTGATTATGACCCCTTTTTAAGATATATAGAAAAGGTTAGAGAAGGTTATATTTAGAAATGAAAAATGAAAGCATTCGTAGCTGTTTCCTGTTAATTAGCAGTGTTTCCGTTGTGACCTATAAGGCAAGGCTAGCATATGGGAGCATGTCGGATTACGCAACTGATTAGCTTCATTTCCTTAAAATTGCGTTTAGGGTCTGAAAACAAATCTAGGATTGAAATGCGGTCCGAGATAGCATTTTGTTTCGTGCTTCTTTACTTGTGTATACTGGAGTACACTAATGTAGCATAAACACTAGGTACAGTCAAAAGTATTCATACCCCTTGAACTTTTTTTCTACTTTTCTTACGTTACATCCACAAACGTAAATAAATTTTACTGGGATTTAATGTGATAGACCAACACAGTGGAAGGAAAAAAATAATAATAAATGTTTTTTTATGAATAAATATCCCAAATAAAATCCCAATAAAATACATTTGTGGTTGTAACATGACAAAATTTGGGAAAGTTTTGCAGGACACTGTATGTACAGTACGTGATCTATGAACAAGACGATGTCAAGCACTGGGAAAAAATCTAACCAGAATCTAGCATTTCAGCAATATATTGTGTCTTGAATGAACCTAGGCGGAATGTGGAAAAGTGGTTAGCGCTGTGGCCTCGCACCTCCAGGGTCAGGGGTTTGAGTCCTGCCTTCAGGTCTGCCTTCGGGATTTGTATGTTCTCCCTTTGTTTGGTGGATTTTCTCCCACAGTACAAATACACGAAGGGTAGACTAACTGGCACCTGTGGTGCGGGCTTGTGGCACCTCATCCAGGGTGTACCCGCACCACCCCATGTCCCCTGGGAGAGGCTCCCTGTACAGGATAAGTGGTATACAGAATGAGTGAGTGAATTAGTGAGTAGTTGTAAGTATCTCATAAAAAACTTCCAATTGGTTTAGCAGTGTTAGAGTATATTTATATATTTAAATGTCAACCAAAACAAAGTGAAAATCATTGAGGGAATGAAGCGAAATGAAAAGATGGCAGGCATCACTCGTTCTTTTAACATGAATCCTTCAACCATCGGCACCATTTTAAAGAACAAGTACAAGATCATGGAACATGGTAGTTTTATACTGTGTATATTGTGTTAGTATCGTAGTAACTTGACAATGTTTCTTGGACTTATAAACGGGCTCGCGGAACGGAACTCATCCGTATGTTGGGGACGTACTGTGTCGTATTAGTCTTTAATGGGTTTACCGGGTTATTATTTCACATCACCAAACAGGTAAACGAGTGTCATTCTGTTAAATCAGGCCGGGTAAGAAGTACTTGTGACGATGGCGAGGAAAAGAGAGAGAGAGAGAGAGAGAGAGAGATCGGGGTGGGGAGACAAGAGCGAGAAAGAGTTCAAGCCGCTGGAGATTTCATCACCTTTTCTTTGTCCTCTCACGAAGAGGAAAACAAAACAAGCAAATTCAGCAAACAGCCTTTTTTCCTGACCATTTTATGTTCTTTAGCAGTTCCGGCTAACAAAAATGATTATCAGGAGTAACATGTGGGCAGATTGCTATGCTAATTTGCCGTCATGTGCTGGGCACTGCCTGAGGACATGCCTAGATTGGCTGTGGAAATGGCACAACTGCTGTCGCCCCCGGATCCTGATAACGCTCCAAAGATCGTTCCTTACACCGGTTCCAGTACCTGATTTAGTGTTTTTCTACCACTTTTTCGCTCTGGCTTATTAGTGCGCTTTCATCGGCCTGTTCTATTCCACTTTCTCGCATTATGCAAATTTTACATTCCTCCTGCTTTCACCGAATCGTCGTTTCAGTGTGTCCGTCTCTCTTTCTCCATCTGTCCGTTGTCGCTCTGTTGCTGCTTCCTGCAGAGAAATGTGCATTAAAGAGGTTTTAGCCTCGAAGAGGAAAGAATTTCATGTCACTTTGAGTAAATGAGAGACATCTCACATGCTCGAGAGGCGGAAAATCATTTAAAATGCATCAGGAATATGCACTCGACAGGGGTGCAGGGCACGCCGGGGGAGGGGGATGGGTGCATAGATGAGTGAACTACGACACTGTAGGGATGCTGACGTAATTTGGGAATATATGTTCCCTGTGTTGGGGAGGATCATCTAAGAATAAATAAGATGTCGCTTAAAAACACTTAAAAAGTTATATGGTGCAAACGGAATACTGTGTGAAGTCGGAACTGTACTTCTGAGGACTTCCTTAACATGCTAAGACGTACAGTCATCAGAAGACATGGATATTTTTTTTTTTATTTATTAATTTATTTTTGTTACTGTCCTTTTGAGAACGTTTGCTCCACCCGAATAGTCTATTTCACTGCGAGTACACATGCAGAACGTGCAACCTATTTGCTATTAATATGGTAATCTCCCCGAAGAACAAAAGCAGAGGGCTACTGTACTCTTCCAGGAGAGAACATTTGAAACTCAGCAAGCCGCGTGATTAAAACAGCAAGACTCAGAAGACCTGCAGGGGGGGAAAGAAAAAAAAAAAAAACTCCCAAAAAGAGATTCATGGGTTATTCATAGCAGCATCTGAGTAAAAAAGATCCAGCCTAGTCTCAGCTGGACTTCTTCTGAGCTGAAGAGTTTTTACCAGTGTACTTAGCAAAAGGAAACAGGTATTCCATCGATTCAGCCCGGCTCTTTAGTTCATCCTTTACTCTACGAATACAGTACATATAAAATAGTCACTTTGAACTCCCTGCTTTATAATTTCATATCGGATAAATCGTTTTCATCCCTCGCAGCGTCCCTCGCAAATTGGATCTTGTAATAAATAAAAATAAAAAACTACCAGAGACTGCTTTGCAGGGGGGGGCGAAAAAAAAGCCGTGAGGAGGAATGGAAGGTGACAAGTGAGAAATTGCAATTTGTCTAGGATGGTTGCGTGGGAAAAGGGAATGATGGTGGTGGAGGGGAAAAAAAGTGATGCAAAATTGCCAGACTTTTCACTTAGTTTAGCAAAGAGCAAAGAAACATCAGACTGCAATTGTGGACGCCAACTTTCAACAGTACTAGAAACGGGTTCATTTAAATAATAATAATAATAATAATAATAATAATAATAATAATAAGACAGTTATTAATGCAGTCAGTAATAGAGAGTCTGATTTAGAGCATGTGAAGTTGTATATATTCAGAGTTGACTTGTGTTTGTGCTTAGGATACTAAATAGAGAAATCAGGCAGATTGGGAACAACAGGCTAAAGTGCGTTAACTTTTCCTTCACTTCGTGGTCAAAATCATGTGCTGGATCAAGTGCTTTTTTAACCGCTGAATATTCAGAGTGAAAGCTGTATTGTTAAATTAAACTAGCTGAAGCTGAAGTTTCTTGGTTCAGATGCATCCATTGTTACGAACAGTAAAATGGATATGGTTACTGGCGGGTTTTGTCTGGGTACTCGGGTTGTTTCCTCTAACAGTCCAAAGACACGTGGTGTAGGTTGAAGGGAATAGCCGGTTAATGCAGGGATCACAGAGTGGCAGATCTACCTGGACCCTGATGCTTTTCTGATGAATTGAAGCAATTAATGTGCCAGTAATCTAGTACTATTTCCCTCGAGGTGGGCGTGGCTATACACGTCACTCAACAGAGCCAATCAGCGTGATAGTTTGTGCAGGAGAAACAGAAGCGAGAGTGTGGCACAGCGTGGCTGACTCCCAGAAAAGGGGAACGGATTAGTTTAAAAACAGTTTGTCTCATATGTTCTGAAACCGTGGAGATAATAACAAGCAGTAATGTGAAGCACCACCATGAGACAAAACACGGGTCATTAGAGCAAACAAACGCTTAGCAGTCTGAGATGAGGGCGTGTGAAAACTGAGAGCCCGGTATGACAGAGCAAAACGAGCCCTTCCACAGTCATTTACAGCCCAGCAGCGTGCAAATGAAGATTCACTAAAAATTGCTGTTTGTATTCCATATAAATACAAGGAAATACTCACAGCCATAAGAGTTCAAACTGTCTAAGTGTTTAACGTAGTTACAGAAAACTCACTCGCTCATTCATCATCCATAACTGCTTTATCCTGAGTTCCGGGTCGCAGGGGGCCTGGAGCCTATCCAAGGAGATTTAGGGCACAAGGCGGGGTACACCCTGGATAGGGTGCCAGTCCTTCACAGGGCACACTACAGGCAGTTTGGGAATAACAATTAGCCTAATCTGCATGTCCTTGGAAACCAGAGAACCCGGAGGAAACCCACCAAGCACAGGGAGAACACGCAGACTCCATGCACACAGAGACAGGAGTCGAACCCGGACCCTGGAGGTGCAAGTCGACAGTGCTAACCACTACACTACCGTGCGGCCTGTTACAGAAAGCTGACAATGAATAATATTGAAATGCTATGGAAATTTTAAATTGCTTATTTTTTATAGACTTACAACGACTGCACATGTAGAGACCTACAAGAAAAAGTTTATTGACCGGACCTTCTTAAATTTTATTTCAGTACCCCTGTCGTAGTGTATGATTTTGTGTGTGTGTGTGTGTGTGTGTGTGTGTGTGTGTGTGTGTGTGTGTGTGTGTGTGTGTGTGTGAAAGAGCTTTTGCCCTGCAATGAATTGGCACGGCTTACTGGCTGTACCCTGCCTTGTGTCCTGGTATAGGCTCAGGGCTTCCAAAGATGAACGGATTGATGGATGGACATCCACATTGTCCAAAATAACCCAGGTACACTGACTTTGTCTCTAAAGGCAAAGCTAATATCGACATCTCGCCTGTGCTATATTCCTCAGTAGACAAATGGGTGCCGAATACAGCCTTATACACACACCAGAGCCCTGTAACATAAGATGTAGTACAAAACGGTGCATTGCTCCAATCCCTGTCTCTCTCCATGCTTGTATACTGGCACCTTTGTATAATGGGATTTTTTTCGCTTGGGTAATAGCATTTCTAATGAAAGCTTTGTGCAGGTTTTCTATACATACCTACGTGATAGAAATGTAGCATAACAAGCACTGCAAGGTGCCAGAAGAATGTAGGGAGGAACAGGAAGACTGGAGCCTTCACACGTTTAAAGCAGATGATGGAAATCTTTTTTACTCCTGCTTTTGACTGCCACCAATAGAGAGACAGTTTTTTGCTGAAGTGCTGAAGTGTTTCTGATTTTGTGTATGTATGTGTGTGTGTGTGTGTGTGTGTGTGTGTGTGTGTGTGTGTGCTTGCATGATGTCTTGAACACAACTCTGTTGGAAAGGATAGAGGAATAAGTGAGTTTTATGCAGGACAAAAATAAATAAATAAATAAATACAGACCTGACACCAGTATGGTTTTTCAAGTTTATCTATCCTCGTTGTCTGTCGGATCTCTCTTCCCGTCTTTCTCCCATTCTGGCTAAGGAGGACGTATCCCACTGAGCTGTGTACAGAATCAGGACAAATCAAGAAAATTGGCTGGAAAATGTTTTTCAAGGCCTGCAAAGAAAATTCCTTCTAGTGAACTCAACTACGTTTGGCACATTCACTTAGATGAGTCATACGACTACTCGGTGGTGCACCACATCAAAAATCTCCTGCTTGTGTTCCAGGCTTCAAAGGGCACTACAGCTACACCTCACCATCTATGTAATTTTTACTCAGAAGTACTCACCCAAGGGGACTTCAGAGGGCTGTAAGATCTAAGCGATCCTCAGTGGTGAAAAGAGCTTCAACTTCTCGTCTGGAATGCCCTCTCTTCATCCATTCTTTTTGAAAAGAAGATCTACAACATGATCCAGATCCAAGATGATCAACCCTCAGCTGTAAGGTTCGACATTTATTATTTCAAGCTACATGGAACCAAAGAAGACTTCTTTCCACTGTTCTGTACTGACAGTTATACAACAGTAATCTGATTGGACGAGAGGTATTTTTCACGAGTGGTGATAATGGAGCATAACAGCACCGGCACTGGGACGTTTAACTATATGTGTCACTCGGCATCCGAGGTGTCCTACGATCATTAATGAAACTAACTGTTGGTCGTGGCATGAGTGAAAGTAGGTCTGTACGGTTTGAAGGGCTGAGGAGAGAGCAGCTGTCGTTGTGTTAAATATCAGCGCAGCATTGACGCGGTTGTAGGCAGGCCTGAAAATCACAATCACACTTGGAAAGAAATTTTGAGATAAAGGTTGCAACATTACTCACTAGACTGCAGAGATCTGCACCAAAAATAGATGTGGACGAAGGTTAAGTTGAAATGACCAGCCCAACCGTAATGGACCATGAAGAGGAATTTATAGCCAGGAATTCACCAAGCAAAGGGGGGATATAATCCAAAAGCCTGCATGGTGTCACAGGGGGTCCTTTGCAGCTCCTTTGTCCCAAATTTTCTTTTTTTGTTTGTTTCTTCCCTCCTCTCCAAAACATGCCTTCAAATCAAGAATTAAGATAGGACATTGCAGATGGATAGATCCATAACCCACAATTGCGCCATGGATTCCAAAAAAGGCTGACCTTCTATGCTTTCCTCTCTGCATTTGAATAGATGCAGAGAAAACTCAGACTCAGTAAAGACCCTAAATTCAGGTGCCGATGCCTATTGAGACGAGCAGATGTTGTTCCACTTCAGAAGTTAATGAAACGCGAGGATTTACATTTTCTTTTGACAGCTTTTCAGAAAAATCCACTTCAGATTGGCAAAACATTTGTTGGGAAGAGTTCTACTGCGCAATATTACTTTCTTCTGCCGTTATTATCTTAACACATACTGATGCGCACTTAGTTTCTTTGCAAAGCCTTCTAAAGGCTTCAAATGGAGGAGACAGCTATTTTTTTTTTATAGCTTCCATCTCGGAGCCTTTGGTTTGTGCATCTTGGGGGGAAACAACTTCAAAGTTCTATGTAGAGCCCTACAACAGAGTGTTTCTCTTCGAGAGATGGTTTCAAATAAATCTCTTTAAAAACGAGTAAAAAGGGCTTTTCAGAAACCAGTTAGGCATTAATGGATGAGTATTTAACTCATAATAATTGTTCTGAGCTGTTCAGCCTTACTAATGGATTGGCCCAACCATGGGACCACCATTGGCTGGAGACCATTAAAGTTGGGCATTGTTGATTGGTGGACTTTTTTCCCAAGCAAATACTAATGAAAAGAAACAACTTGCTTAAAAGACACAACAGGTTCAACGTGGTAAAGCCCGAATTTGAACAACATACTTTTCACGTGATTGACAGGGGAAAAAAAGCTAAAAACTAGAAAGCATGGCCAGTTTTGTGCCTTTGGCTCCCGGATACAGATGGTTGTGGCATCTGCTGATTAAATTTCAGTTCGAAACATCAGGTTGTTGATCTGCCTCTGGTTTCAAGGTCTGTCCCCATTCAGGTAAAAATTAACCCGGTCATTTCTGACAATAACTCCATGGGAACTTGCCAAGATGGTCACCAGTCAGACAGACTTTTCAACAATGCCACGGTGCACAAACAAGCCCAGGATTATTACTGATCGCTGTAGTTGCGGCGACAGCTGCTGGTTCTTAAAATCCATAATGTCTGTTTGGCGCCGGTCCCTCGGTGATACCTTTCCCCGTGATGATTGAGGTAACAGGGGTGTGATACCTGACTGAGCAAGACAACAGATTGGCTGCAGTCAGTAATTGCACAACTGGAGAACTTTTTTTGAAAACTTTTTTACGCATGTTTTTTGTCTGAATAACGATTAAATGAAGTGCTTTAGAAGTCTCCGCCGTTCTCGTTAAACCCTCAATCAAAGCAAGGCTCGGAACTATATGAAAAGTCTCTTCCTCTCCACCTTTATCTCTGGCTGTCAGATGGAAGTGCGTATGTGTGTGTGTGTGGCATTAATAATGCAGTGATGATGGGGAGCTGACAGTGAGCTGGAGCTCCTCACACACGAGGCGACAGAAAGAGAATGCCAACACACTGTGCTACAGCATAAAGTGAGCACTATTCGAAGATAGCATGAGTGACAGCTGCATTTTCATCGTACCCTATACCCCTCACGAGCGTCCCTGCCATTAACATGAAAGACAACTGTATTAAAAGACTATGGATTTTTGTTCGGAGAATACCACTAGTCGTCAGAACAGCTAGTTTGCGTTCATTTTATTTCAATACTAATGTATTTACAGGTCAATTATATAAACGCTGGTTATACAAACGCCGTCCTCTGGTAGCCACGCGGTGAGAAACACGACATGTCGCCAGACTTCTAACATGCGCTGCAGTCCTCAGAAAGGATTACTGGAAAAACTGAGCAAATCCGCTAAGAGTCTCTATAGTGTTTTTAAGCCTTTTCGTTTCCTAATTACGAATCATGTTGGCATGTTTCAAAGATCAGCGTTGTTGTCGTTGTTCGTTTCGCTGATAATTAAACTACTTCTTTACACCCGATTAAAGACAACGCGATGACTCGAGAGCGGGCTTGAAATATGACACGGCTGCGAAATCTGTTAATAAACCGAATGTTTTTTAAACTTTTGCACAGGCAATATTAAAGTTTTTTTTTTTTTTAATCGTGATCATTCAGAAGGTTCATCCGGTTCATTTTAATAAACAGCTTTGACAGGAGTGTGGTTGCAAAGTTCTTTAGAGCAGTTATGGTTTCCACAGTAACAGCTTGCTCTGATATATTAGCAGCACGTGTAGATCGGAGAAAATACAAAGATAGGAATTAGCTAGCAATTCTAGGTTGTTTATTAGCTGTCAAGTAAATAAGGAATTCCGGTCTTATGCAAAAATCTGTGTTCATCATCTCAAACATCATTCAAATTTCAGACTATGTTGACGATGACTTGACAAAGTCGACATTGGCTTCCTTGCACGTCCGGCGAGTCCAGTCTGAGCCGAACGTCATCGAACGGGTCAGGGTTAGCTCAGTGGTTAAGTAATTACACTTTTGTTCGGAAGTTCCAGGTTCAAATCCCATGACCACCAAGTTGTCCCTGTTGGACCATTGAACAAGGCCCTCAACTGCCCACATGTATAATGGGATAAAATATAAGTCGCTCTGGATAAGGGTGCCTGCCCCATGGTAATAAATATATTCGCGATCGCTAACGAGATTTCATTAAATTATAACCTTGCATACAAGCAGTATTGTACAGAGCCCCTCTAATGACAACTGATGGACAAAAAACTATTCTGTGGCCACGACTTACTAAGGTGTGGGAACAAAACAGTATAATGCTCGGTCACGGATACTATGTTGTGGCCATGATTTAAGAATATGTGTTAATGAGATCATTCATGTCCCAGTTGTTACAGGACGGTTGAGTTATGCTGTGTGTCAGTTAGTAAATACAGGTAATCTTCTATCTATACTAATATAAACGAAAATAATTGAAATTTGTCTGTAGTTTACAAGAAGGCTTAAATGCTGTGAGGCTACAACATACAGTAGTGTCTTGTGGGCTGGCATTATAATGTCTTAGCAAGTCATGGCCGCAGAATATTTTCCCCTCCCAGTGTTAGCAGAGGGGCTCCGTAGTATTATAGTTTTGGGGTAAGTCAAATAATATACCAGTTATCAATAAGTTTAGTTAGCTAAGCTTTGACTAGATTTCCAAGCTAACTGATTCGTGTCAGGTTGTATAAACTAGCGTACCTGGGAATTTTTAAAACATTTTTTAAAGAGAAGGTTCAGTTTTATCTAGCTATCGTGTTCCCTACTATACTAGATGAATATTATATATATATATATCATGTAAGTGATTGTTGATTCATGCTGCATGTCAGAAAGAGATTAAAAAACAGGTGATTTATGAAAACAGGTGGATTTATGGATATTTTGAGTAGATAGAAAAGCTGAGGAAAGAGAAAGAGATTAGCTTGCCACATTAGCTGTGCTAATTGGCTAATTTCATACCATATTTAACATATTTGCACAGCATTTATTGTAGATATACACTAATTAAAAAAAAAAAAAAAAACATTATGCCATTTTCTCAATTAACTCAGCTTCATCACACCACCTCGTTGTTCATTATTTTCCTGAGTGTTTTATTTCACACTCTGTATTCTTTTAACATAACAATTAACAGCAGCTTGGTAGGATACAACCCACAGTTACTACGGATTTACACGGGAAATGTGTAGCTTCGCCTTTAAGAGCAAATCTTTAAGAGCCCCTGACAGCTCTGGAGGCTAGTAGAGCTTTCTAGATCATTCTGCCAGATCCATTTCTCTGGGACAAACTTGATGCCCATGTTCCCCAGGTACTTGCCAATCAAACGAGCACATGAATGTCTAGCGTAACCCTACACACACACACACACACACACTCACACACACACACACACACACACACACAAACATATATATATATATATATATATATATATATAATGTATTTATTTTTTAACCCAAATGCAAGGTCTCTCACTAATGCATGTCATCTACACGAGAGCGAGCAGGGAGGAGAGCGAGGCGGTAAATGAGGGACGCTGTCACTCACACGGCTGCTTCTTCTTCTTCTGTAATTATCGCTCTCTCGCTCTAGCTCGTGTCACCGTAGGGAGTGTGTGTAAATACTTCAATTCATAGGTAGACGAGGCAGTGAGAGTCCTGAGAGAGCTCGATGGCGGTTAATTGAAGGGTATCGTCACGAGAGCGAGGCAGATAAAGACGAGAATGTGCTCGCTTATTATACACACGGTGTTAAAGACTCTGTAGCTTGGAACAAGCTTTTATTGAAAGTAAAATACATTGCAAAAGAATTCATTTCATAATTATGTCAGCGCATCACGAGGTGTTTCATTCGTCAGTTTGCCAGTGATTACGTTAAATTTTTTTTATTTTTGGTTTTATGTGAGTAAGGGCCCCTCCTGACATCTGGGTGGCTCAGTGCCCATGGAGCATGACTCCACAAGACCTCTGAGGTGTGCTGTGGTGTCTGGCGCCTGGGCATTGGCAGCGGATCCTTTGGGTGCTGTGGATTGCGCGGTGTGACCTCCATGGCTTTATCTGTCCGGTGTGTCCCATGGGTGCTTGATCGGCAAGGGTTCTAGAGAGTTTGGGCAGCTTTGCTCTCTTTGCCTGCTGGGCCTCTTGTGTAATTTCCTGTGGTGCACTGGGTGTTCATTTCTATCCTGGCCAGCATTGACTTCTTTGGCAATTTTTGCTGGATTGTTTTTTTGTTTTTTTGTTTTTTTATGGGATCAGAACGGACGAGCTGGCCTTTTCTCCCCAGGGGCATAGATGGGCCTTGAGGGTCCATATTCAGTTCACCTGGCAGTGGTGTTAGTTCTGTGGCTGAATGGTGCATTTACCATGAAACTAAGTGAGTCATATTATCCATCCATCCGTCCATCTGTCCATCTGTCCATCTAGGAATCCAACTGGAGGCCTTGGTGAACATTGTATTTATTTCCAGTTTTACAACCGTGGCAGGACCTCCAATTAAACATTACACACGCATTCGCACACTAATGGCAGTTTTTGAACACCAGTTGACCTCATCTGCATGTCTGTGGGAGGAAACTGGAGTACCCGAAGGTGACCCACCAAGCACGGTGGAAAAAGTTGTTCCTGTCCCCGGTCTCTTTTGAAGATGATGAGGGGAGGAAAAATCATAGCATTTGAGCTTTACCTCTAATTGTTGCAAAGAGTTTACACTGGAGATGATTTGATAACAAAAGCTAAGCTAATCATCAGAGGTGGGAGGTAACGGAGTACATGTAGTGTGTTGCTGTAGTTCACATTTCACTTTACTGAAGATGTTTCTTCTTAGAGAATACCTTTTACTTTTACTCAGCACAAAAAGTACAGCAAATATCTGTACTTTTACTCAACTACATTTCTGCATGGCGTTGTTCTGCACCGCGGTTCTAAAGCGGGAATGTCACCAACTACTGACTATTATGCGTAATTTCCCTGGAGAACCAATAACATAAGAGGTGTTTGAAACCAGAAGCAGAGCTGGTTGCAGAGAGAGAGAGAGAGAGAGAGAGAGAGAGAGATTTTCTATAATAAAGGCTACTGCGAGTTAGTACAAACCTTGTATGTTTGAAGGTCAATTTGAAGGTGAGTACTCCTGTGCTTTTACTCACGTACACTTCTACTTTAACTTGAGTAATATTTGCTCAAGAGAATCTCTACTTTTACTCAAGTCTAGGATTTGTGTACTTTGCACGTGTAAGATTAGCTAGAAGTTTTGGAGATGCATAGTTGGAAATGCATGCGCAAATGCAAATTGGCGCAGTGGAAGGGATCTGATAGTGTGCTACGTCACTCTCTAACGATGCGCCAGAAGCAGTTCAAGAAGATGCGTTCGGAGGCCTGGCGTATTCCGGAGGAAGCACGCCCCCTCTGGTTGGTAGCGCCCCCCTGTTGATGGGGGAGTGGCCTAAGAAACAGGTGGGAATTGTGCCCGCCTAAATGAGGGGGAGAATCAGGAGAAACTTCTATGAAAAAATTAACAAATGATGAATGACATTTCGCATTGTGGATCATATTTGTAGAATGTTAGATAAAGTATATTTATTTAAAAATAAATAGAATAAAATGAGGCCGTCTCTGTGTTTTTCAGTTACTCTCCATTCCAGTTGTACTATTTCATGTTTTGTAAAGTTATTTAAAAGGAATGACCTTTTGCTGAAAAGTAGAGAAAGAAAAAGCATCTTTTTTTGGTAAACACTACAAGTCCAGAACCAGCCTCGTCGTTCATCCCAGTGATGTTCTTCTAGCATTTTCAGCTTGTGTTGCTGCTGTTTTATATATTTATTTGTTCATTTATTTATTTATTTTTGGTGTGATTTATTAAACGAGTAAACACACTCTAAAACAGCTCCATTGATAAGAGCAGATAGCGCTGTCGGCCCCGGCTGTGTGGAAAACGTCAGGAGGCATTAAGATCATCTCCGGAAGTGAAAACCGACTAAAATGGAGTCGCTCAGCCAATGAGCTCTGAAAAGCAATGAACACATCATGGCTGCATTTTTTTTTTTCTCCCCTTGACCAAATAGTGTGTCGACGTTCATTTTAGAGCGGACAAGAACAAGCGGAATGTAAAGTGTCACTCGAACGCTGTTGCTGCTGTTGGTTTTCTTTTCGCTTTGCTCAGTAAGTCAAATCTACAGACACACACACACACACACACACACACACACACACACACACACATGCTACCTTTAATGTAACAGAAGGACAAACGAGTGATAAGAATGTGAACAGACAGAATGTGATGCATACACACATTCACAACCTGAGGAGGTTAACAGTACAAAGATTTTTTCTTTCAACTTGAATCTTTTGGGCCTGAGCTCTTTTGCATGAAGGAGATCGGACAGGACGGATCGTGATCACAGACACCGCAGCAGGATCCCTGACGTTAGATGAGCTATAGTTGTAATGATGGCGCGATGGCATTCACTGTCATGTTTTTTTTTGTTTTTGTTTTAAAGTTAGAACAATTTAACGAAATGATGTTATATGAAAAAAACGTTGCAAATACAACACAACCGTAACCTTTATTCGGAGCATTTATGCCGATTAACATCCCTTTCTCACAGCGTCCGACCACACCCATGGTCCCTTAAGATTCTAAAAGGGTTTGGAATTCAAGAAGATACAACAGCTGCCCACACACGGAGTGTGTATCTCCTGTCACGCATCTCTCAGTGCTGTAATGTCACATCTCTGATTCATTTACTCCCGGACATTTTACCGAGCTCCCAAATTACTCTACTGCAGTTGGTGTTTGTAGTGCTCTGGTTCGACTCCCGCCGCGGGATCTGTGTCCATGGAGTTTGCATGTTCTCGTCATGCTTGGTGGGTTTCCCCCAGGTAATCCGGTTTCCTCCCAAACTCCAAAGTCATGCAGATCAGGTTAATTGGCGTTCCCGACTAGCTCGTAGTGTGTGAATGAGTGTGTGTGTCGTGCCTTACGGTGGATTGGCACCCTGTCCAGGATGTACCGTGCCCTAAGTCTCCTGGGATGGGCTCCAGGCCCCCTCGCGACCCTGTATACAGGATAAACCGGTATAGGCGACATGCCACCTAGTGGTCCAGGGGAAAACACAAATTGCGCTCACTGCAGAGTCTGGAGCTCGAGTCCCTCTTAGGGCAACGTCTTGGAATTAATATTGATTTGAAGTCATTTTTTTGCGACATTGTGTCAGTTGGCATTCGTTCAACGTAATCCAATCATTGTTCCGACATCATTTAACCAACGTCACTGTAACTTTCAAAAAACAACTCAGTACCAATCTTGTCCTAACATTTTCCATAATATCACCACAATGTTTTGACAGCCTGAAATTCCTCCTCGGCAAGTTTTATCGCAAGGACACTTCCTGGACACACACACACACACACACACACACACACACACACACACACACACACACATACGGGAAACAAAAATCATGAAAAAAGTGATGAAAGTGGACTGCATGAACAGCTTGTGTTCCCTCTTGTCCAAGTTTAGTGTCAGTAAATAACAGTAAGGTTAAGTTGATGCGCTAGATTGCCTGTCTGTCTCGCTAACCTGACTTAGCAGAGCATCTCTCTGTGGTCTGTCCCTGTCTATCCTGCTCGCCAGAATCCTTTCAAGGCTGTCTTCACTGGCATTGCACCCAACAAAAAGTGACGGAAAAACAGCTATTTATTAGGTTTTATAAGCGCGAACGGGCACCGGTGTTTTCCTGCCCGAGTCTCAGTGGAGAGGAGTCTATAGGATATATGTGTGTGTGTGTGTGTGTGTGTGTGTGTGTGTGTGTGTGTGTGTGTGTGTGTGTGTG